>CAAKHD010004207.1:0-21353 GCA_901007705.1 Fistularia tabacaria | reverse complement strand
ATGGGTTTTTGTGTATGAGAGAGCGCAAGTGTGTTTCTGTATATAAATATATATACACACACACACACACACAGACACACACACACACACACACACACACACACACACACACATATATATATATATATATAAGCATGATATATGAATGAGTGACAGAATGATTGTCTGCCGATAGGTCGTTCGAATGAGTGACTGCTTGTACATCTCTATATGATGTATGAATGAGTGACTGCTTGTACATCTCTATATGATGTATGAATGAGTGAGAGAATGATTGTCTGTATAGGATGTATAAATGAAAGGGTGAATGGTTATATGTCTCTATATATGTGAATGACAGAGTGAATGCCTGTATGTCTATATGTTTGACTCGTGAATGAGTCAATGCTTATGTGCCTCCATATGACATGTGAATGAGAGGGTGAATGCTTGTATGTTTCTATAAGTGGCCCTGTGATGGATCCAGGGTGAACCCCAAGTCTCGCCATATCACAGCTGGGATAGGCTCCCGCCCCCCCGCAATCCCAACTCAGCAGTACAGACAATGAATGAATGATTTATCGGTTGACTCGCGACATCTTTCACCAAATACCACCACAATGTTAATTCTTTCCTTGATATTTCTCATGTATCCAATCATTTTACAATCGCTGATCTCAGTGTTTGACAGAGTTGTTCATGTGACTCGATCCTCACCTTTCCCTTCTTGCTCATCTTGCTGCGGAGGTAGCTGAAGGTACGGCTGATTCTGGGGCCTCCTCGGCCCTCCGTGTCGCTCCTCAGGGGCCCCGGCTCCTCCTCAGAGATGCTGACGAAAACACAGAAGCTCTCATTCCGGGTTCCGGTGGAAAACGTCGCTACAATTTTGCGCCAAAAAGCCACAATTGCGGCGGAGCCTCACCTGTACTCCAGGGAACCGGAGTTACTGGAGAACGAGCCTCCGCCTGGAGAGAAAGCAAACACAGTGAGGTCATGTGACCAGTCCTGCAGCTGACTGACAGCATGTCGATGCTGCAGGTTAACATTTAGGTGGTAAAGAGAGGGAGAGGGGCGTGGGAACGGGCGACAGGAAGTCCAGCCAGGAGGTGAAAACGGCATTTCCACCGACGGTTACTATTATCAAAGGACTTGTGAAGCACAAAGAAACGTGTGCACACCGAGGTAATTATACTCAAACACTACTGGGAAAGACTGACTGGTCTTGCTTTGTTTTCCTCAATTTAAGGATTTTTTTTCCCGTAATTTCGAGGTTTCCATCATGGAAAAAGTCTGTTCCGTTGCCATAGTGATGTCAGCCGTTGCTATCACGTAAGTCAAGTCGGGAATCCAACTGCGTCAATCCGAATAGTGTGGCAAACGCCGACAAGCTCCTCTGAGAGACCAGAGTTGAAAACACTACTGGTACTAAAGTGTTCCTATGTGTGTGTATAGTGTTTACCCAGAGACGTATGCATCTTTACTCTGTTACATGTGCATAACAGATGATGTATGTGTGTATACTCAGCAACATGTGTATATCCAGGTCTGTGTGTGTGTTTGTATGTGTATAACCAATGAAGTATGTGTGTATGCCCTGTGAAGTTTGTTTGTATACCCATTTGGTACATGTTAGTATACCCAGTCATGTTTGTGTGTATACCCAGTGACGTGTATGCCCAATGGTGTGTGTGTGTGTGCATACCCAACAAAGTGTGTGTTTATACCCAATTATGTGTGTATACCGAGTAACATGTGTGTGTGTGCCCAGTGACGTATAAGTAAATATGCAGATATGTGTGTTTACCCAGTAACATCTGTGTAAACCCAGTTTTGTGTGTGTGTATCCAGTGATGTACAAGTGTATGTCCAGTTATGAACATATTCCCAGTAACATATGAGTTCGTACACAGAAATATATGTGTGTGTGTCCAGTTATGTGTGTGTGTGTATGTGTATACCCAGTAACATGTGTGTGTGCCCAGTAACATGTATGTGTGCACCCAGTATAATATGTGTGTGCCCAGTATCATATGTGTGTGTACCCAGTATCATATGTGTGTGTACCCAGTATCATGTGTGTGTGTACCCAGTATCATAAGTGTGTGTACCCATCGATGCAGTGATGATGGTTAAGTCAGCGAAAGTCTTAGTTTCTGTGTTTCTGGACTTAAATATTGTTATTAAGATGCAGATACTTCACTAAAAGTCATTTACAGTTTACAAAGAATCAAGGGTTAGTAACACATGGAGGATTAAATGAAGATAAGGGGGAAATATTTTGTGACTTTTGGACGCCTGTGAAAACCCTGGGCGTGTCAGTTTAGGGAAGGTTAAGGTTGAACGCGGATCACAGCAGACGGCTCAGGTGTGTCTTCCCTCCACTGGGGGGTTCAGCGGAACACGGGGGCTGGGGGGGGGGTTCGGTCAGACGCCGTCACGGGCATCGTACTTACACCTGCCCTGCTCGTCCTCGTCACTGGACGAAGTGCCAAGCGAAAACAAGTGTCTATTTTTGCTGAGCAGCGGTGAGATACTGAGGGAGAAGCTGATTCGTCGCTTCGACTGAGGGAATCCCGTCGCTACAGGGTGGGGTGTGTGGAGATGGGAAGGGGGGGGTCGGGGGTGGAGGAGGAAGGGGGTGAAAAGGAGACAGGAAGTCAAGTGACAAATGAAGAGGAGACAGGAAGTCACGGGACGGATGAGGAGATGAAGAATGAAACACGCGGGGAGGAAAGCACGGCGGCTCACCGTCCACGTCACGGGGACCGATGGCGACCATTGAGATGGACTTGGTGAGGGTCTGATGATGGAACATGGCGGGACAGCTGGTTGTCATGGATACGACCTGATGAGACATCTAGACACACACACACGCACGCGCGCATATTTACAGTCATAACATGCGATGATTATCATGTGTCCGTTTTCGGCAACCTTCATTCGCCCGATCAAACATTCAGAGCTCTGCGCAAAGCGGCAGCTTGTCAAGACACACACACACACACACACACACACACACACACACACACACACACAGAGAGAGAGAGAGACAATGCTATCCCTCGGCTTTGGCAGGAAAACATAGGAACATTTTACCAACAGGAAGACGCTTGTTGAGACCCAATTATCAGCCTGCACATGTTTGTACTTTACGTCCATAACATGCACGTCTTTGAAGGACTCTAATAACCACAATTATGTGTATTTTTTGGCAAAGTGTCTGGAAGCCCCCCCGCCCCCACCCCCCCCACCCCAACGTCTCCTCCTGAGATGTGGTGCTGAATAACATCCCTTAAAGTTCAAGTACAGCCAAATGATTATATTGTGAAGTTGGCACGATGTCGTTATTCACCGACTGTGTTTATGACGGTCGGTCGCTACGCCGGCCTTTCGTCAGAGCGTGGCCGTCGTCCAGGGAGATGCTAATCGCCGTGCGAATAAGGCGGGGCCACCAGTTCGAGGGAACTTTCGTGACCTTTAGCTCGTTGGAAAAAGTCAAGACTATTGGTGAACCAGGTGCCTTTAAGGAACATCCAATCAGGGGCTGAAACTGACGCGAGATGATAAATACACATTTCAGCCTCATCGGCTGCATTCACACTGAGACGTTTAAGGTCAGAAAACAAGGATTCACAGCGTGGGATTTCAAATGAAAAAGCCCGACAATGTGCATCTTTAGAAACGTGCGCTGATTTTGGTGTATTATTGATCCTGTCGTGGATGTCCGAGGTGAAACGCACTGCTGTCATGCAGGTGGCTCCGTTTCGTTTACGGAGGGTATTAGCTTTCCCTGTCGTGACTGTGCTTTGCGAGCGCCCCCTGCCGGGAGAAACCGCGTGACAGCACGGTTTCCGACCCATCTGTGCGGGATGGAAGCGCGCACCTGGCTGTCGATGCTGCTCCCGTCTCCCTCCTGCTCCTCCTCCGTCAGCGACACCAGCGATCCTCTCTCCTGGCTGTCCAGACGGAGGCCGCGACCCACCGTCCTCTCCTCGGGGTCACCCAGGCCGGGGCAGGGGGTCGCGCCCGACCCCACATCCACCTCCAGGCCCTCCAGGCTGTAGCTGAGCGAAGGAAGGAGAGGAGGGACTATTTAATCAGCTTTCCTTAAATGGGGACTTTTATACAAACTAAATTTATATTAATCTTTCTAAAAACCTTTAACTTGAGATGACTCATAACTGCTAAACCTTTGACTGAAATCAAATTTTTGAACTACATCTTGTGGGAGTTGTCATTATTATCAATAAACACACAATTTAATTTTCATTCTTATGACAATCTACAGTAATTAGAATATTTGAATTATGCACGTAGTTAATATTTAATACTAGGACCTATTTATGATTATTTTCAAGTATATAGTAGTGTCTTATTCTCATTTCAACAAATTTAATATTCAGATGATTTTATTATAGATAATATTTCTTAAATAAAGGTAATTATTTATGGATATCTTTCTTGACCTGTTTCTGGTCTATTTTCACAGTTTTCTGACAAGCAATTAATATCTTCCTTATAATTGATAATGAATTTAGTCAAGAGCACATACACATTAAAGATTAGTGTTATTTATTATTATAAATTCATAATTCATAAAATAAAAAAATATAATGAATGAATCAGTCAAATATTCATATACATTATTACAATGAATCATGTCATTATATAATGATTACTTCACTATAATTAATTTAGAGGTTACTGTATTAGTATAGTTTCCATCTTTATTAATAGAATAAATTACAATTAATTAATAAATCAATCCATTAATCTATTCATTAACTGCGTGGAAATTAGTGAAGAAATGCGACCCCTGTTTTTACCTTCGGTTGTCTATTTGCTCCTGATCAGGGCGACGCAGGTTGGACGGACACCAACTCATGCTAGACAGAGGGGCGGATGGAGGAGGAAGGGAGGAAACAACATGGGAGGCAGGAGGTCATTAGGTGGCGGGTGAGACGGGAGTGCCAAAGCCAGAGGTTGGAGGAGACGTGTGGTTACTGATGGTGGAGCTGCAGGTGAGATGGTGAATGGCGTTTCTGGGAAGGTGGGGAGGTTAAGAACACGACTGGGGGGAGGAAGCGTCGAGGGGATGGGATTTACGACACATTCCTGGGGACAGGGCGGGTCTAAAAAGCGATGTCCAAATCTACGTTAGCATCACGGAGACGGTGGGTTTTAGTTCGGGTTAGCGGCCGCGGTGCTGAGAGGCTCAGCCGAACGTGGAAGGCAAACGTGGCTCTACTTCTTGTGTTTCAGATCCTTTCTGTATCTCTTTTACCTTCTCGTACAAATCCGAAATCTATCTTTTCTGCTATTCTTTCAATTTTTTTCACGTCGCCTCCAATTTGCTCACCGCATGGACGTCTCCTCGGGAAATACGACACGGATTTCAGCCCCCGGGAGTGTGGAGAGCGTTTACATATCGCAGACCGTGACTCTCCGACGTCGGGCTTCCTGACCTGCTCATGTCATTAATGACTAATCTGGGCATGGAGGGGCCGTCCTGAGCCCGGATCCCAGGACTGTGACTCACAGCCTGGCCCTTCGCAGCCTGGATCCACTGCCACACGGCAACGGGAGACACAGGTGTGTACGTGTGCATGTGTGTGTGTCTGTGTGTGTCGGATTGAACTCATACCTTCTCCTGTGGAGGGGGGGCCTCGCCCTCTTCACCTCCGACAGGTTCTTCCAGGAACTGAAAGAAGGGAGAGATGGGCTGAAGAGGATGGATGGATGGATGAATGAATGAATGGATGGATGGATTTGGAAACAAAAGAACAGACAGTGAGATGGACGTTGTCTTTTTTTTTTTTCCAAATTAGCATAGCGGTCAAACATATCGAACAGTCTATTTCGGGATTTAATCTGCAGCGAGTCGGAAAAAGGTCACTGGTGATGCTTTTGGAATTCAGACAGCTGACAGCAGACTAGTCACGTCTGCGTCATCCCCACCGCCGCTGTCTGCAGGGAGGCTACTGATAATGTGCTCAATGTTCATGGGTTCACAGGTGAGCGTCACATCCTGGACCAGAGCCATGACCAGAGATGTGCTGTTTGAGTTGTTGGGTGGTCAGGTATGACCCATGAACACATCTGTGAATTCTTTCATTATCTATACCGCTTAGACTGCACTTAGGGTGCCTATCCCCGCTGTCATTGGGCGAGAGGTAGGGTTCACATTGGACCAATCGTGGGGCCACATCTAGTCAAAGTCAACCATTCACTCACTCATTCATAGGTCATAAAGAGACATACAACCGTCCACTCACTAATTTCCTCATCATATAGACACAATAATTCACACATCATATAGAGGCCATACAACCATTCACCCTCTCATTCACATCATATAGACACGTAAAAATTCACCCTCTCATTCGTGTCATATCGAGCAGGGGGTCCCCAACCCCCAGTCTGGTACCGGTCTGCAAAGAAAATCTTTCTTGATACAAATGATGATGTTTCATTAGAACATTCGCATCTTATTTTGAGAAATGACTGTTTCTGCCTTCGCCTTACCGCCGCGCCATTTCACATGTCAGTTACCACAAGCTAGCCCTTGGAAAAAACAAGCCGGAAACAATAATCGACCTTTTTCAGGAGGAAACAAGCAAACGATGAGACCGCAGACTGCCAGCAAATGAGAAAGCTGCATTTAAAAGAAAATATCAAGATTCCTACCTAAGTTACGGGTTTCATCGCAACAGGTAATACACAAGCGCCCTGCCCGCTACGCATTATTTGTGGTGAATGGCTCTGCATTATGGTGAATTGATATTAGAGTGCAAAATTATTGTAATTGCCTAACAAAGTGTAACGGTTGTCTTCAGATTAAATACTGTGAACTGACAAAACATTTTCTTATTTGAATCCCCGCGCCTCTAACCGGTCCTAGAAACATTTTCATGCATAAAACTGGTCCCGGGTACAAAAAAGATTGGGGGAGGCTAATATAGAGATATGCATCCATTCACTCTCTATTTTACACGACATATAGAAACATGTATTCATCCAGACATCAACTAGAGACATGCAACAATTCACCCTCTCATTCACACATCAGATAGACATGCAACCATTTACGCTGTCATTCAAATGTCTGGTTAAATTAGGGTCTCCAGTGAACCGAGGAGGAAGAAGAACATGCAAACTCGGCACAGAAAGGCCTCCTTTCAGAATTGAACCAGGGACCTTCTCACTGTGGGGCGCGACTGGAATTCTGGGATTTAGTGGCGAACCCAAAACGTGTTGCCGCGATGATGAATTTTTGAGCAGCGGAAACCCCCCCACAAAACTAGCTTCCGAGCCGTGTGACGGAGAAGGCGGAAGGCTCGAGCTGGCGGGGTCAGAGTTGGAGGCGGAGGTTTTCCCACAGCCCTTGGGACAGTGTCCCCCTCTGTCCGCACCGGACAAGACACTTCTTTGACGGCCGTGCCACGTACGCGAGGACCAGACATTCACAGCTAAAACAAGAGGGTCTTCTGGAGAGGAGCATCGCTGCCAACACACACACACTTGTGACGCCGGCAGTGAGATCCTTACCTCCGCTGCGTGATGTCTGCGTCGGCGGCGCCGTTGTTCCTCCCGGGCTCCCAGCTGTGGCGACGCAGCGGGGACAGGGGGCGGATGGAGGCGCGCAAGATGGCCGACGAGATGGGGTTTTCAGGAAGCTGGTCTTTTCTCTCCTCTTCCTCTCCAACTCCTTCCTCCTCACCCACCTCTGCGGTCACAGAAGGAAACCACCACCAAAGTAAATTTTGCAAATCGATTTTGCTGATTCTTGAACACCGCTATCTTCGACTCAGAGGTCTAAAACCCTGGAGATGATGATTCTGGAACGTGGCAGTTTACCTCCGTCCACAGCCTGGGACCTCCAGGAGTGTCTGGAGCTCCAGGATGCCTTGGAGTTGCACGTGCCCACCGAGGAGGCGCCTTCGCTGGGTGGATCCTCGGTGGACGGCCAGGACACGCGGATCCCCCGGCTCCTGTCCGTGGCCCGGGGAGCTGGATCTCCAGGCTGAGGAAAGGTGGAGGTTAGCAGGAGAACATTGTATGATTGTATTGTATCAAACACTTAAAACTGGCTTTTTCAAAAATAAAAAATGATGCCTTTAAATCCACTTCATTTCTCATCTGCTATTGTATGGCTTTACTTACTGACTGTTTTGTGCACTAAACTGGACAGAAAACTGCGGCTACTCTCAACATTCAAATTCAAATGACATATCTTTATACATTTTAGGGTTTTATGCTGTTAAATCTGTCATCCTTTCACCTTAGTACCAGAAGAATGTATCTGCATGCACTTTATTCTTTATAGCTTAGGTTTAATTGTGCACTTTACTGTTAATGTGCACTCGAAATTGACAATAAAGCCGCTTTGACTTTGAACTTTTCCAAAATCGGAAACTCCTCCCCCAAAGTCGAGCGCCATCGTGTCAAGGATTTCAAATGCGCGTATCCTTGATCCAATTTATTTGTTCATTCATCACCTATACTGCTTTCGCGCCATCTAGAAACACACAACCATTCACCCTCTGTCATATAGACTATCGGCCATTCACTTTTTCATTCACTCATCAAAGAGACATACAATCATTCGCCCTCTCATTCACATGCCATGGAGAAAAGTGCATTAATTCCCACGCAATAGAGACATCCAAGCATTCACCCTCTCATTTGCATCATCAGAACATGCATCCATTCACTCTGTCATTGACAAGCGATATTGAGACGTAAAACAATTCCCTCATTCGCACGTCATTTAGAGACAAACAACAATTCAGTTCTTCATTCACTCATTATATAGACATACAATCATTCATCCTCTCACTCACACGTCACATAGAGCTGCAACCATTCACTCTTGCATTCACATATCATGTAGAGAAATGACCATTCACCCTCTCATTCGCATCAGATACATGCATCCATTTCCCTCTCATTCATTCGTCACATAGAGACGTACAACCATTCACGTCATATAGACATTCAACATTCACCCTCTCATTCACATGTCATACCATTCACTCATTCATTCACACGTCGCATAGAGACATCCAATCATTCACCCTCTCATTTCACCTATCTCGGCATTCAGGATCTCCAGTTAACCCCAATCGTGTTTGGAGGAGGAACCTGGAGAACCCTGAGGAACCCCACGCAGACAGGGGGGAGAACATGGAGGCTCCATACAGGAAGGCAGGAATCCAACCAGGGAGCTTCTGGCTGTGAACCTCCGAGCCCCTCCGAGCCCCTCCCATCCGTCCCCTGGGAGCTCTGCAGCCGAGAGGGCTCCCGTCGGCCCCAGTCACATGTCGGCCTGGAGCAGCTGCATTATGAGAAAACCCGATGGAAACGGGCTCGTCTTCCGGGAGCGGTGAGTCAGACTCGCTCCGGTGACGAAAAAAAGGTCCGCGCTTCGTGAAAACTAAAAGAGTCTACGTGAATATTCTTAGAATAACCCATCTGTGATGCGGTGGAGCGGCGAGTGGAAAGTAAATAGAAACTTTATCGTCACACATCGTCTTTTTGTCCTTTTTGTCCTAAAAATAAGGGTTTATTAGCCGAGCCCCCGCCGTGACATGGAACAGTCATCTTTTCTCCTGCTCCAGCCAAACTCAAGGAAACTCTTTGCCGTTTCTGTTGCGTAACAAGACTCCTCCCCTCCCCCAATCCAGGGTAATTTTTGAAAAAGCGCAAAAGGTAACGTCTGCCAGCGGAAACGTATAGGAAAGTTAAACGTGTTTGTGACGCCAGCCGCGGGGAGGGGGCTAATGGGAGCCAGCTGCTCTGCCGTGTTTTGCAGATTGCGAGGTAGTGGGGACGCCGATAGAGCCGCCGAAGCAGGAAGTCATCAGCCCGCCTATTTGGGAGAAGGGGGCGGGGCTTCTACACATATAGCATACGTGCCTGGTATTGTAAAATAGTGTTCTTACTTCTAACACTACTGCTACTAAAATATTTACACAGTGGATCCTTGACTAACGAGTGCATCAACTTAGGAGTTTTCCGAGATCCGAGCCGTCGCTCATTTTTTGGCTTTATGATAGGAGTTAAGATTTGAGCGGGATGAGCGAGACACCGAGGTGGCAGCCGCTGTCCATGATGTGGCCTTTAAAGACAGTAGGACACGCTGCCGCTGCTAGGTAGCACAGAGAAAATCATAGAAAAACACCAGCAAGGTGTGCTTGTTGTGGTCTCGTCCATGAAGAGATGGAGAAGTTGTCGGTGAGATACAGTGGCCGGAGAGCATCGTCTGGGAAAAGGCTGGTGACATTTACGGGGATTTGGTGCAGCAGAAAGCGGGATTGTCGATGGACAAAGCGTCAGAAGAGTCGTTCAAAGCCGGTCAGGGACGGTTTTAAAAAGAGAGGTGGCTTCACTCCGTACATAAATGAAGATTCGTCAAACTTTTTTTTGCTTTGTGTTGCGAGCCGAGATCTGAGTTACGAGGTAACGAGCTTACGCCGCCTGTCGCTCATCCATGAGGAGACGGGGAAGTTGTTGTCGGTGAGATACGCTGTCAGAGAGCATCATCCGGGAGAAGGCTGGAGATGTTTACGGGGATTCGGTGTAGCGAATGTTGACGGACGAGGCGCCGGAAGAATCGTTCAAAGCTGGTCAGTTTGATCGTAAAAGGAGGAGTGGCGTTCACCTACTCACTAAGTTGAGTTTAGCCTTAAAGAGTAGCAAAGTGTGCACATTACATTTAAGAGAACATTTTAGCATTAAGTATGGAGCCAGTAAGTTAAGTTAAGGATAGAGCACCAAATAAAAAACTCCCCCAACCTCCTCCCTGCCGGCATCTTCATCCGATATTCAAGGTTAATACCCTTAATAAAACTTAATTTCTTTACATTCTCTTTCATGATGCATTACAAGTTGTATCCACTATTTGTGGTTTTTTAAAGTACATTTTTCTGACTAAAAACACGAAAAGAAACCGGGGGGGCTGAAAAAGATCATAGCGTTTCAATTTATTTTAATGGGAAAATTCAATTAGACCAGGGGTCGGCAACCCGCGGCTCTTTAGCGCCCCTTAGCGGCTCCATGGAGCCTCTTCAAAAATGCATGAGAATGGATGGGGGGGGTATATGTTTTGTTTTAATATGGTTTTGTAGTAGGACAAACATTCTTAATATTTTCCAATGCTGTAAAAATGTGCAAGAAAATATGAAATTTCAACATTTCTGTCAACGAAGATTTGCGTCATAACCTTCGACACACGTTTCAGCGCGTTGCCATGCCATGCAGGTTGCTGTTGTAGATAAACCGGCGGGTGTGTCAAGGGCCATGGATCACAAAGGGTTAAAGAGAAAGATAGCTGACGAGAACAGTGGATTCAAGGAAGAACGGACCGAATCATTTGCTTTCATTGCCTGCATGTTTGCTTTGTAATGAGAAGTTGTCGAACAACAAAAATAGTCATTTGGAAAGATATTTCCAGGGAAGGCGTGCTAAATATGCAGCCGACTACCTAGTTTGGAGTGAGAGAAAAAGTACGATCGCAGTACTTCTGGAGAAATTAGAGGAGTGCAAAGGTAGATTTAAGAAGTGGATAACATCTCCAAACTCCACGACTGCTGCAAGTTTTGTTGTGACCTGAGAGATAAGCGTGGAAAATTGTTCACGGATGGTGATTACATGTAGGATTCATTCATCAAAATATCAGAGCACCTATTTTCAGACTTCAAAATCAAAACAAGTACTTAGTCATTTTGATAGTAGGCTAATATAGCTAATATACACTTATAGCTTGTGCATAAGGCTTATATAAGGCTTTTTATTTTTTGCAGCTCAAAACAGATTTGTTTTTTGGCTCTTTGAACATTTTGAGTTGCCAACCCCTGACTTAGATATACGAGCAAATTGAGTTATAAGCTCGGTCACGGAACCAATTCAACTCCTAAGTGGAGGTGTTATCATTTTGTTAAGCCAGTCACTTCGCCAATCAGCAGTGTGTGTCTATCACCTTGATGAGTCCCTCAAAGGAACACCAGAAATAAGTCACGGGTTCCATTCCAAACAAACATGCAGCTGTAGCCTACTTATACAACCTGGCTTGGCTGGTTAGGGCTCTTGTATCGGAACCTAACTCCCAGTTCAATCGTGCTGATGGTGTCAGCGCTCATTCATGCTCAACGTTGAATCAGAACCTTCTTCTCGTCCCCTGTCTGCGTTTCCTGCACAATCCTCTACCTTCCCGGGGAGCAAATATTGCAGTACCACAGGGAGTTGTAGGGGGCAGTGTTACACGGGATGCTCAAGTGCGACCACAAAAAAAGAAACAAAGACAACGACAACATGGTATCAGTAGTATCAGGGAGAAGAATTCCCTTGGATTGAATGGCGGCACATCCAAGTTTGTGCACTGGTGGGGTTACCTTCTTGAAGACATTGTCGTCCAGGTCACTGACCCTCCCACAGTCCCCTCTGTCTGGAAGCACTGCTGGACACAGAAAAAGAGGACAAATTAAAAATGGAAAAAAAAACATTTTTACAATAGGGTGACTACGCTTCGGTCCGAGTCTTCAAAGCTCCATGTCACGCTCAGAGGATTGTGTTCTTGTGATTGCAGAACCGTCTGCAAGCGAGGCAGGAAGGTGACATCATACCACAGAAACATCCTGTCCATTTGTCCCTATTTGTGAGTGCATGCTCATGTGTATGTGTGTGTGTGTTTGTGCGTCAGCAGGCCTTCTGAATACAACGTTCCCACATCAGATATCTATATATACACACACACACTGCTTTGAATACCCTGATGCAGAGAGGCAAAGTTGTACTTTGCGAGTATTTTCATATGCATGTGTGTGCTTTGCATGACATGGAGACGGACATTGGAAACAAGAGCCTGGAGATGAGGAGGTGATAGTTACGTTGCACAGATCCAAAGGGAGTCCTCTCTGCAGATGGATGTGGTTTTTTTAACCGACACCTGGTTTTCCATCTTGGGTTCCACCTTTGTCCTCAGACACGCCACGCAGCTCCACCCTGTTCGCTTAGGGACGTTTGGACTCCATGGCGTTACAGATAACCACGCTTTGTTTTGCTATCTTTAGCATGCTAATATCAATAGATAAGGCACGGCTCTCTTTTTACAATCCAAGTTGGAGATGAATGGCGTTGTCTCTTTTAGGGCGAAGCCTCCCGGAGGCCTACAATGGAGGGACTATGTCTCGGGATTCCCCGGGAAGAGCCGGGGGGAGTCTTGGTCCCCCTGCTATGAAAGACCCCACCCCCACTGGTAAGCAGGAGAAGATGGATACGACCACTGAATGTGAGCTGAGCTACCTTGCTACAAATAGAATAACGGTAAGTTACAGACTTTCTATCCCACGCTTTATCCTCCATCCTCCTGCTCCGTCTGTGTGGTCTGGAAGATGTTGTCCGACCGCTGAGGGCTATTCAGATGCAGCCCGGGTCTCACAGGCTCCATTTTGGTTGATGATGTCCAGATGATGTGTCGCAAATCCTATTTTGAAGGAGCTGAGCTAAAGGCTAATGAAATCACGCCGCTTTTTTCCTTCACGCTTAAGGGATGGTGAGTCTTGTCATCGGATCAGCGGGTTCGTCCTCCGATGCCATGAACCGTCCTCCGCGTCACGGCGTAGAAAAATAAAAAGCATGCACAGCGGCATGCTGGTATTCTGCGGTGTCGGTTTGCAAAGCTGCACCACCACCAACGCCACCCGTTGGGCAGACATGTACGCGGAAAAGCACTTTGAAACATTTTTGTGGACACGTAGAAGCAGCGGTCGTTATTACAGAGCTCGGGTACGAATGCAGCTTTCCTGTTGCTGGGGAGCCGTCGTTGCACAAACAGCACCTCGGTCAAAACGGTAGAACTGGCGCTTGCTCGGTGGAAGGGGACGATAACACCGACAGAGCAGGCCCGCTCTCATATTACGTTTAGATTTCCCTTCGGCAAACAGGTTTGGTTTGTGCAGTCGAAGCATGTAATTTATCACGATTGCAATGTTGCCTTGAGTCATATTAATGTCGTTACTATTTGTACTAACGGCTTGATGCCGTAGATATTAGCCTGCGGGTCCGGCCGTCTCCGCCCTGTGCAGCCACCCCTGAATTTCCAATGGTTCACAATGCTCACCTGAACATGTGGTTGCGGCGTCAGGCTGCACCGGATAGAAGACATCCGTCTCTCTCTGGATCTGGAAAAGGCGAGGAGCAAAAACAGGAGCTATGAAACGTGACATCAACTACAACGAAAAACCCAAAGCAAATGTATTCATTTAGGTTTTTTTTTTAACGGCATATGAAAACAATGACTGCAGCATTTAGATGGAACAATTGAAAGACAGTCGGTCACAGAGATGCTAAATGGTCCAGACTTGTATGCCTTGTGGTTTCAAAGTGATTTACGCAAGAAAGCATTCACACGCACACACTGATGGTGGCAGAGCTACAATGCTAGGCACTAACTAGCCCTGGGCTACTTTCGGCGCACACATTTGGGGGGAGCTGGGAATCCAACCGCCAACCAATTGGAGAGACGCCTGCTCTATATCAAAAAAGTATATTTTTCTGACGGTGAAATAACAAACGTGACAAACGGTTTCTGTTGATGAACTCTGATAACTATAGTGCCGCTTCTATTAGGGAACTAAAAGTAGGCCGGGATTTACAGCCACAGAAAGTTGAGCTGTGAGCCAGAACCAGCTCCGGGTAACACCGTGGATGGCCGTCGCTCTAGAAGAGACAGGCACCGCTGTCGGAGTCAGTCGGATTGTATTTAAATGGCGCCTAATTACAACCAAGTTGTCTGATGACCCTTTCCGTGCAGATCGGGTGTGGACCACACTCCCTGAGATGACATACAGAATCCCAGCATTCCCCTTTGAGCAAGCCGGCAGCAGTGAGGAAACCTTGGGGAGATCCCAGCTCAATGTGGGTGTCCTCCTTCTTCGACCGGTTGATAGAGCGATAGAAAGCAAGTGTGTGACAAAGACAGGCCATGCAATGGTCCATTGCTACTAATAGCAGTAGTGCTAACACACTGTGAAAACCTTTGACTCAAACAGGAAGTGTTTTTTCTCTCCCAACGGCGCCAACTTTAGCTAAAAACATGAGTTGGTATCCAGTGTCCAGTTGTGGACGTTTCAACCTGACTCCAATCAAAACTCGGTCCGCGGGGGGGAGGGAACGTCAAGACTGAAGACGGAAAGAAATACCCATCGAGTTGGTTTTATTGAAAGAATAAAGATATCGGAAACAATAAGGTCGCATTTTCTATGCCTGCGTCTTCAGCTCCATGACGGGGACGCAGTGAACTCCTTCGGCCCAGCTGGACGGGGTTAGGTTCTCTGGAGAGATACAAAACAGGCCGTGTGCACTGTGTCTGTGTGTGTGTGTGTGTGTGTGTGTGTGTGTGTGTGTGTGTGTGTGTGTGTGTTGTGTGTGTGTGTGTGTGCGCATGCAACACATGCATAGATTTGCTGTGCATGCAGATGGGCAGAGGACCATTTCTGAGGAAATGGGAAACAAATTTTGGAGTCCCTAAAACGGCAGCTGGTTTGAGTTGCAGCATGAAAATACAGCCGGTCCCTTAAACCCCGAATTGGAGGGTGAATGTTTATCGTGCGCGGCTCGGAGACGTTTAGCGTGCCACATGTGGGCGCGTGGTTCAATGTGGAGAATAGCGATCGGGGAACGGCGGGAGAATCGGGATCTGTGCAAAACACTACAGGGTACGCTGGAAAATTTAGACCCCCCGTGGCCTGTTTCTCCATTCAGGACCTTCATCACGACATCAGCTTTGAAATGGAAAACCCAATGGAATCTCCAGCTAGCGCTCTGTTGATGTTTTGTAGTTATTTGAGGTTTGTTGCTAATTCCTAGGTAATCCCATGCTAACTGTCTGCCCGCATTCCTGCGTCACAGCGAGACGCTATTGTATGTTTGGAAACATCTCCACGCTCGAAATTCATGGCGAATAAAAGGATTTTGAGGGTCTGCTGTGGAGAGCGACCCCCCGTAGGCCGAGCGACCTCACAGTCAGTCGTCTGATTGTTAATCGGCGAAGCCAATGGCTCCTTTGTCCCGCTGGCGTTGGTCTCAATGGCGCTGTTGTCCGTCCTCCATGTTGGCTGCTGTCGATTATCAACATCCTGCGCCATGTGGGAAACAACGGGCTGCTTCTTTCTCCCCTTTTATTCCATCATCTGCGCATTTCTGAAGTCTTTCCTGTCATGTCAGCTCACCAAGATGTTCCTCAGATGTTCCTCTTGGCGTCTTTTACGAGCGAATGAGAGAACACGTTGAATATATTATTACCACGAAGACCCCCGGCTCCCCCCGAAGAAGAAATCAGCTGACCCTACTGCAGCTGCCAAGGAGGCCGGACTCCATATTGGAACGCCGACGGTGTACTGTAACAGAGTTGTCCGGGTTTCTCCGGTCAAGTCTTATTTTTTCTGCTCGACGCGATTGTCCTCATAAATCGCCGCGTTGCGTTCCCCCATCCTGAAGCCTCACCCAGACACGACCATTACAAACCCGGTCTCAACGCGGCGGCCCGCCACCAGAGACCTCAAATGATACGTTCCACAAACGGCATGATGACATCATCCAGATGAGTGAAGTCAGAACCCGACTGTTTACCTCCTCGCCTAGTAATTAACCTCAAGACGCTCGTTATAAAAGGCTTCAGGTAAGAAACACAAAAAGCGCACAGGAACCTTCCACAAAAGTTACGGCAGGACTGCCCAGATATTTACCGCCTTGACAGGAACAATAACTTTCACTCCCTTTACACCGCTTTCTAACACAAAACATCCCTCTGACCTCCAAAGGCACCATCGCCTCATCTTGGCTGGACGAAAAATTGGAAAATTAATGTTTTTATGGAACAAAGGAAATATGAAAGCTGAATTTTCTGTCATTTACTGTAATTTCTGGACTATTGAGCTCACTTGGATCTAACGGTATCACTATCTTTGTCTTCCTACGACACACTAAAACCATTAAAATCGTCGTCTTCGGTGTCGGAATTGAACAGCCTCAGAATGACTTCGTCACACACTTCCGCTGTCTCTCCAGCCGAAGCTCATTAGACCCCCCAAAATATAAATAAATAAATAAAATTAGCCACATCATTGTTTAAGCCGCAGGGTTGAAAGCGTGTGAAAAAAGTACCGGCTTATAGTCCAGAAATTACGGTATTTGTTAAATATCAGACAATTCAGCCGCAATTCAGCGCCTCGGCCTCGCAGTGAGAATCTCAAAAGCCTTTCTGCGTGGAGGCTCCGTGTTCTCCTCGTATCTACGTGGGGTTCCTCGGGGTTCCTCCCACAGTCCAAAAGCATGAGGAAGTTCATTAGAGACACTGAATCGTCCAAACGTGCTAATGATAGGGTGAATGGCCATGTGTCTCTATGTCCACGGTGAACCCTACTTCTCGCTAAATCAGGTGCAACCCTGAGTGCAGGAAAATCTGTAGGTAATAAACAAATGGACTTATAATTGATTGATTTTCAAAAGAAAAAAAAAAAATCAAGTCATGATCTATGTATGTTTCACTTATATATAGACATCAGTGATCTTTATCTCTAACAATTATCTAACCACTCCTCTGTAAAAGCACAGCAACAAAGGTTACAAATAACTCCATTGTTCCTTCTTCTTTCATCACGCAGCCAAACTCAGTACCAGACGCATGGTTCCGTCTGTCAACTTGTGATTTTTTTTTTCCCCGTCTAATGCGAGACGGCACGCCCTGCATTCACCGTTCACTGTCCACGCTTGTTTGCCCGCGGCTGGCACATTAGTCACGATTGGCGTTCAGACGAGCTGCGGCAGGAAAGTCACTTAGTCTCTAAAATACAAAAGGAAAGGAAAGGAGAGCGCGGTCTCTCTCTCTCTCACGTTTTGTTAGATTTTGGATTTTAAAAAATCTGACAACAGCTGTCGGGCGATAGATGGAGTTCCCCTTGGACCTGTCAATCACAAGGGCCACATATCGAGACACTCAACCATTCAGCCTCTCATTCACCATCATATCAGGACATACGAGAACAATGGAAGCGTCCTCGCTCACATCGAGCTCCCGTTTTACTCTGAAACAGCCGACAAAGTCGAATTTTGTTTTGGGGTTTGGAAAGAGAGTCAACTGCCACGTTTTACGCCATTCCAGCCGTGATGTCGGGGTTCTGCCTCGGAGCTGGTCGGGGAAAGGCCCGGGTCGGAGGCACACTTGGACTGTGGAGTATGTGCGAGGTGCGAACGGGGAGACGGACAGGCGGCAAACACATTCCACATTTTCTTCCAGGACAAGAATCTGGATCGGACGGCGACCACTCAGCCAAATCCTCGCGGAGAGAGGAGGGGAGGGGGAAGGATTCCCGATACATTCTTTCGCTCGGGTTGTTTTCTTTTTTAGCGGATTCTCTAGGCAGTTTCATGGATTTTGTCGTCCATTTAAAGGCTCAATGTAGAATATCCATACGGACGGATTCTTCTATCCATCCTCTGCCTGCGAAATCCTTACGTTCTGGTGGATGCGTAGCCTAACACAGCAAATTGCGCAGTCCTACCAGAAGTCCTGTTGGGGCAGTGTTGTGCGATGTACTCAAATACGACCAGCGAAAAGGAACAGAGATGAAGACGACGACTAAACGGCATCGGTAGAACTGGGGAGAAGAATTCTCCGTCCGCATACCACCACTGCACTGAAACAGACGTACCTATTTATGATACGTGAGCCTACATGAGCCTGGAGGCTGACTTTTAGGGTAACTTCCATTTCTGATCTATGTTTCGGTCATGTCTAGTGGACTGACAATAAAAATAAAAAGTTCAGCAACAACCGCTTAAAGACAAAAAAGTCCTACGAGCACAGTCATGAGAACTATCTAGCTCATTCCAGGAACTAGCCTCCTCTGGGGGAACCTTTTTAGTTTTGCTTTTCTGCAGGTGGCGGGGGGGCCGCTGCAGGCATCTGCGCAAGAACAATCCACTGTGAAGAAGAAGAGGAAGATGATTCGGGCAACACGGAGGTGGAGGCTGCCACAGCATTCATGGAATAACAATGGACTATCAGATGGGTTGGAAGTGTTTTTATCTTCTCCCACCCCATTAGCCGTTAACTAACTGGGCCTAAATGTTGGTGTTCCTCTGCGAGGCCTGGAAACCCCTCTGTGGCGTAGCAGGCCAGAAGAGCTTGGAACTCCTCGTGGCTCTATTCCTCGCTGCTTCTGTCCATTTTGTGGCGAGAAAACAGCTGAGCAGTGACCGTGATAGTTATTAAAAATGGCGCTCAGCAGTCCACAAGAAGTATCCGTTAAAGGTTCCAATGGAGCTGTAAAAAGACCCTGCCTGGGAGTAGGAACTAGGATGTTTCTAGGACTTCTGGTTCTGCCGCTGTCTCAATGCGCCAAGAAACAGCTTGGTTCCTGAAAAGGTTCTAGGTTGTCCTTGGAAACGAGGTTGGGCTTTTACCCCCGGAGGAAACCTGGATGACGCAGATCCTGAGGATCATCGCGCCCAGAGGCAAAATGGCAGGCTGGGCGTGAAGCGTTACTGTGCAGGAAAACCTCCCTCATCCTCACGCAGGGTGCAGCTGTCCCGTCACTGTGAGTCAGAGGAGGTCCGAGTGTGGAAATGTTTTTAATGCCTCCGGAGGGAATATGTTTCATCATGGGCCGGACGATCAGATGGGAAATTAGCAGAAGCAGCCAGACTGCTGCAGAGAGGAGCCTCTACTGCAGTTATTCAACACTGCAGGATTGAAATACTGTTGCTTTACACAGAATTTAAGCCTAAAAACACCAGGGCTCCCAGGGTGTTTACATCCTGGGCCTATTTTATCGCAATATTATTTGCACGACTGCTACTTTGCACAGTCACAGAGAAAACCATCATGTTGCTATTGCACCCTATACCATTATGGTCCTACTTACTGACTTTTGCACTAAACTGCTGCTAATCTCTCGTAGCTACGTGCACTATACGCTTCATACCTCGTAGTTCAATGTTTGCTGTTTAATGTAAAAGTGCACTTTACTTTTTCGATTTGCACTCTTTTATTATTATTATTATTATCATTATTATTATTATTTCAACTATTATTATTTTGTTGGTTTCATGTCACCGTGGGATTGTGAAAGATGGCTTCTCCATTCCTCTGTATGCCCAGTACATGCAGAGAAATTAATAAATAAATAAATAAATAAATAAATTTGAAATAAATAAATAAATAAATAAATAAATAAATAAGCTGATTTTGACTTTGATATTTTAAAATAAAGGCCGTATCTTCTTTATATCAGGCAATTTTTAACTAATATTCAGGAAAACCCAGTTGTTTTTTTCCACCTGCAAATTCTCACCAAGAAGCTAATTTCTAGCAATTACTAGATGAGTAAACCCCGGCGGCACTGCAGAGCCCTGGTGATACTTCCAAACTTCAGAGTGCAGAAGTGATGACCCTAGAATAATTGGGAAATCCCAGGCAGGCTGTCCGTTTCAGAAATACCAACTCTTTTTCCTCGCTCGTGCACGATGAATCGAAGACATATTTAAACATTGCTTCGCCTGTAATCTGAATGAAGTCTTCTTCTGGAAATAGCAGCGGCCGTCACGTGGAGCGACCGACCAGAAACCTCAGGCTTCCAAACGCACCTCCAGAGGTATTTGGTCCCTTCCGCGCTCCTTGCTGTAGCCGTGATACCGCTGAGTTGTGTTTTTATGAGCCGGCTTGGACGTGGAGACAAGCCCAGAATCACATGCCGTTAATAATGTTAGCATTAGCTAAAGAGCGGGAACCAGATACAATGCCAGCAAAACAACAACAACAACAAAAACAACAACAACACAAATCCGTCCTGTGCCGAGCATGAATAAAGATTTTGGGGACCTTCGGTTGCTCGAACTTCCCTGACCAAATGGATGGTTTTGCGAAACGATCAGTTACTGGAGGGCTTCTCCTGGAGATCATCTCCTGCACTTTGGCTCCTCGACAGCTTACAAAAGGAATTGATTATGGATCTGTATTTATGAAACTGTAGGTGATTATTCTTTCATTCTATCATCTGCTTGAGTCCATCCCAGCTAGCATTGGGCGAGGGGCGGGGTTTAACCCAGACCTGTCAATCACAGGTACCCCGTGCGACCATTCGTTGTCTTCTCTGAACCTGCAGCGTGTTCGGCGTGGGTGGGAGGGATCCAGGGAGCCTGCGGAGAACCCACATCCCAACAATGGGGCGACTATTTCTGATGGAAATCTTGATCCAAAACGACATGGATGTGAGACTTTGGAGAACAGGGGGGGTGGGGGGGGTGGCAGGAAATGGAAGCCAGCAGGGAACACACACACACACACACACACAAACACACACACACACACACAC
>CAAKHD010004206.1:0-16352 GCA_901007705.1 Fistularia tabacaria | reverse complement strand
CGCGGGCGGGGGGTGCGGGGGAAGCTTGCTGGGGGAGCGTTCCGGGGACCCCCCCCCCCCCCCCCTCCACCCCACTATAAAAAACCCGACCCTCTCTAGCAACAAGGGCCAAAAATTAGCATCACTCTCAAATTGTGATTTTGGAGGGCGAGCGGCGGGGGCTGACGGCAGGGAGGGGAATCCTACACCATCAGGGTTTGGAATGGCAGTGAGACTGTAGAAGGGGGAGCTGCTGCTGCTGCTACTGGTGGGGGAGGAGGAGGGGGTGGTTTGGGTGAGAGTGTTGGCACCTAGCTGCTATGTCTGGTGTGATGACGGCACTGGGAACGGACATCAGCCCCCCCACCGCTGACACTCACGACCTGTGTTAGATCACTGCCATGTGGTGGACGTGGCAACCCAGGGGGGGTTACGGCGGCAAAGGCGGCACAATATTGCCGTTTGCCCTGCTGGTTGTAAACACATAAATCGTGAGGGCGGTGACTCAGCCCTCGGACTGATATGGCGTTGGCTCAGCTGCCTGGGGGCTGTGAGACAGCAGGTATTTAAAGGAGCTGGGGATGGAAATCATCCCCGCTGGCCGCTGAGGGGAGTCTGATTCCCCAGCAATAAACACACACACGCACACACACACACACACACACGCACACACACGCATGCGCGCACACACACAAACACACGCACGCGCACACACACACACACGCACACACACACAACAAGAAGTGAATCAAAGTCCATGTCAGGATGCATTACCTGCAAAAGCTTCTGCACACAAAGTGAATTCCCATTTCTTGAGGCCAGGTGAAGAACATTTTTCCCTGAAACGTAGACAAAAAGGCAAGCAAGGGATGAAAAGTCACAAGAGTGTTTTGTTCTGCAAACATGGACGTCGATTGGCTGACGCTGAGGTGTCGATCAAGTGCAGCAGCTGGACGCCAGAGATGATGGTATATTACACGAAAGAGGTTTTGTCATTTAATTTTTAAGCAGCTGTTCATTTTTACGTAGTTCCTGATGATGCCTAGTTGTGTCGCTTTCAGTAGAATAGTATTTGTTCGAGAAGAAAGGGATTTTGGGATTCCCTGTCACATCCACATTAAATCTTAAATCAGTGTGCCGGGTGACCTGTCACGCGGGAACAAAAACATTTACATAGAAATCTCACATCGCGTCCTTGAGGCTGGATTCACTGGTATAATATCTCCCATTCAAAAGATCTCAGAAAGCTGTACTCGAGGAGGTAAAAGATCGGTGCGCTTATTTGAATCGAATGCCTCTAAGTCGAGGTGTGGTGGCTGGCGGGGGGGATTTTCCTGAAATTCCTTAAGCAGCCGTGGGGAACACTCGCTCTTTGAAAACGCCATTATCATGACACAACCCAACAATGAAAAGCTCAAACGTCATTTCACATTCAGCTGAATGCAGGTAGCCGTCAGACCGAGTCCAACAGCGCCAAAAACAGAGGAAACCGACTCAACCTGGTTTCAGCCTTTTGTCTGAGATGTTTTTCAACAAAGGATTCTTCTTTTTTCTAATCATTCACGCAGTCAGCCTCGTTTTGTTGCGTCGTAATGAAATAAAGATGAACACAATTGCTGCCAAGCAGCGCTTTGTGCGGATGATTGACAGGTCGCTTGCTAATCAGACTAATTTTCCGTTTGACACATCCTCTTCCACCGCCCTCACAACGGGCAACGTGCTCCGGCACAAAGTACCGCAATGTGCTTTAATCAGCTGCGGAAGTGACCGCCTTGGAGTGCATGTGAGATAGACGGCCGCATCCTCGCTGTCTTTATCAGCGGATTCGGACATCCAGGCCTTCAGTCTCAGGAGACGTGAGGAGAGTTTTATCGCGGGGAGTCTCTCTCAAAACTCACCGGTGGCATCGGTGGCGGTGACATCAACGTTGTGTCCCAGGAGGAGGTTGAGGCAGTCCAGGTGTCCTCGGGTTGCGGCCAAATGGAACCTGGACCACAAGAGAGGAGAAAAATATGAAGGAGGGCGGAGGGACAGTGGGGGATGGGTTAAAATGGCGGTCAGGCTAATATGAGAAGGGGCCAACTGCGATTCAATTCATGATTTCCTTGATTGAATTCGACACCCAATTGAAGGGTTTCTAGTTTGAACTGCTGCCACAGCTTGTCATGCCGTCATCGTCCCATCAGACTGGAGACCGTCCAGATCCTCTGCTGTGATTTAATCCACAGCAGCACCGCAGTCACAAGACACGGGTGTGTGTATGTGTGTGTGTGTGTGTGTGTGTGTGTAAGTCAATCCCGGTCCGTCGCCCGTCCGACCACATGACCCTGTTTATACGCTAACCCTGAGGTATCTGCCAAGGAGACAGCTAGACTGTCACCTCAACACCGATACGGGTATTAAAAGCAGCGTTGATGTCTCGGAGACACTGATTCCCTGGGGTGGGTGGGGGGGGTGTGGCCTCCGAGGGAAGACTGGAGGCGGGCTGACCACAGTCATCAGTCCGTGAAAAACAGGACCCGCGACACATGAATACGGAGGTCGCACCTGGAAGCTTAACCCTCCAGGAGACGGAGAGGCATTTTAAAGAGAAACAAAACTTGGAACAGTCAGTGCAAAGGCGTGCAAACTTTAAACTCTGGCTAGAGACCTCTGCAAAAAAAAAAAAATAAAAAAAAACAATAGTTGGAGATTCGTCCCGGGAGATACACGGTCCGGGCCCCTCCACACCTGTTCCCTCAGCTAGCTTTCAGGTTGACGGTCCGCAGGAGACGGCTGCTATTTTTAAGAGCGCAGACAGAGGAGCGCAGGCCGGAGCGTATGCTGGGACAGTAGCTGAGCCTTATATGACAACCTGTGTCACACACACACTTCACACACTTTTGTCGACTTCAGGGCACGCCAATCTCCCATTGTCACCATATCACCCGCAGCAACACCATCCATAAGGGGGGCGACGGATCGCATCTGGTTTGTTTCACACGTGTGTTTTGGTTTTCAAAAGCCGACACGCTCCCTCACAATGCCGCGTCTCTGGCCTCGTCGACAGGATGCCATTTTAAGAAAACAAGCTCCGGGGCTGCAGATGCCATGTCTCTGCCAAGATTTGTTTCCCAGGACCCCGAAGCGGCAAGGCGTACAGTGAAATATGAAGTTAAAGCTCGGCCAAACAGCCAGGAATACTGCAGGCATCTTGGGGGCATGCAGCCTCACGGAACGCCCCCAGCACAGAGTCTCCCAGCCTACATTCAACTTCTTCTGACATCTAGCAGGGGAAAAAATATAAACCTAGAAACAAGTCACTCCTGATAACCACGTTCTCCAATCCTGTTTGTTTTGAAAGATTATTGCATTAACATGCTGACATGGCAACGCCGATCTAAAACTTGGGTCAAAACTGTGAAACAACAGTGTTTCTATTCTAGACGAAAACAGAGCAAAATGTCATCAGTGAAAATCCTAACGGACACACAGCGAGGAGGAGGCGGTATTTTTAGCCGGTGTCATGGTTCGCTGCTGAGAGAGCGGCCGCAGTGTGGATTTTCGCTGCTAAGCCCTCGCCGGCCAGCTATCACACCGGCACTCAGCCCGAGCAGGTGTGACGGCGGCGGTGGGCGCGTCCGCCTCAGCGGTATCGGCCACCGCCGGGGGCGGAGATATAAACTGTTTACTCAGCTGGAAGCTCTGACCCAACAGTCAGGGCTGAATTCATTAGCCCGGTACAGCGTCGCTAATCCGGCACACGGCAAATTATATATTGCGGCTAACAGTTTGTAATTAGTTTCCCCACAGAGGTCCCTAATAATGTGGTGTTGCATTCGGCATTCCTTTACAGCAGCCAGAATGCAATCGACACGTGTCAGTGTGTGTATGTGTGTGTGCGTGTGTGTGTGGCCCTTTAAACTATGTACAGACTTGCTGAGTTGACATTGTGGTCTCTCTTTTTTCTATAAAAAAGGTAGACTAAGCAGAAGTGTGACTTTTTTTTTTTGTAAATGTTTAAATGAAAATCCTCTGTACCGTTGATGCCAAACTGGCACGTACTGAGCTGTGCATAGCTCTGATGACTTCCTAATGGAAGATCAGGCTTTCCCCAGATTATGACATGGATGTCGGGACGTGCGTGCGGGGCTGACATACAAAAATGTCCCACACCGCTGATAAGCTCGGCACCTTTGCTCGTGATGCGGAACGATAAATTTTGAATAAAAGTCAAAATAATCCCGAAGAATAAGTCAGGCGTTCTTTGTGGATCTGGGATGAAAGCTGAATTGTCAGTTTTGATATTTGCTGAAATGCAGGGAGGGAACAGAGCAAGCCAGAAAACAAAATACTAACAGGGTTTTCAAATACCACATTTTAAAAATAGAGCAAAAAAAAAAAAAGGAAAAAGGATCAACATGAAATATCTTGAATTTCTGGGCACTGGGATGGCGCAGATGCATCAGAGCCGCTGGAGTGTGTTTAGAAAGGCTGACCTCCTTTCCTGCATGTAGCAACTCTTGATTTAATAAAACCAAGTGATTGCAACTCCCCCCCTGCAAAACCCCCCTGCGCTGGTGGATCCCACTGAAAATTCCTGCCATAAGAAAAAAAAAAACAAAAAAAAACATGGACTTTGGAGATGTCAAGTGATCCCAGTAACAGCCTGCAGCTGAGCCCGAACGCAGAACTTGACGTTTTAAGCACCAACGCTGACACGATCCGAATGTGCAGGGGAGTCATTTCCTGAGAGGAGTGCACAAACAGCCCCCGGCCAGTCTGGTCAGGCCTCCAGTGGCCACAAATATTCTCCATACCAGCTCTCGACTCCCACGGTGACCTCCGGAGGCCGACGACACTGAGGGGAACATTTCAGGATATGAAGGGGATGTGCTAATATGTTACCGTGGTGACATTTTTATGTAGCGCGGCTCCGAGTAGATTTAAGGCTGAAATGCCTCCCGGCTGTGAGAATTTTGAGGAGGATTTGCGTTTGGGGAGGGTCAGACAGGGATATTTGGCACTGATGTCTCCAAGGGAGGTGCGAGGTAAAACTATTTTTGAAAATTAAGTGACCTAAGCGGGGAAGAATTCCCGTCTCCCCTTTATCTGCGGAGAAGGGGCTTGGGAGTCTGTGCTGGGGAGGGAACGGGGGGGGGCTGCTGCAAATTTTAGAAGCGGAGATGTTTGCAATTATTAGATCTGGTAAAGCAATACGGGGAAAAACTGAAAAATGTCGCTTAAGCTCATACTCACCTGCTGTACGTGCGTGTGCATGCATGCATGTGCTTATTTACTCACGCGGAGCGTCCCTCGACATCAAGCTTGGTGGGGATGATGCCCTTCTTGCTCAGGACAGCGGCCACTTTATCCACCTCCCCGCGCTCCACTGCTTTCATCAGCCGGTCATCGTACTTGTTCCAGTCCGTGTTCTGAAAGAGATGACGCAGAACAAGTCAGACACACGGGTGAATAAAGTGTAAAGCGAGCGTGATTGGCGGCTTTCTCCGAAGTTCCTCCGTTCCAAAGTGAAACTTGAAAAGAAAGCGAGGGCAAGCTTTTAGTGGAATTCAACTGCAAGGCACACCGCTACACAAATAAAAACATCCAAATTAAATCAAATGGTACTCCCTGGAGAGCACACGATTTTTTCTCAGGCACTAAATGAGAGTCAAACAAACAATCTAAAAGGAAAAACAGCAAGGCAGTGAATGAATAACTGGCTCGGATGAAGGTGCGAGAGCCAAGATGAAAAAAAACGACGAGGACAAAAGAGCAAAGAGAAACACAGCTACCGGCCATGGGTACCTACAAAGTGCATGGAGGTGCATTTCAGCCAGCGGCTCATCTTGGGTGACTGGAGCTGGTCCTTGCACCGCGCCACTGAAAAGGTCGCCATTGTTCCGGTTTATAAAATCAAATTTAAAAAAAAAAAAAAAAAAAAAAAAAAAAGCATGTATAGATATATATAAAAAATGTCAGTGCACTCAACCAGTGAGTTTAAAAGCAGAGGGTGGAGAAAGCAAATGGCGAGGTCCTCTCTCAGAAGGCCGCGGTTGTCCTCATGAGAGGAAGCGCGGTCGTTTGCGGTCGAATTTTCTCAGCATTCCTGTGCTGCTCGCAGGCTCTACCTGGGAGTTTACAACTGCACAGCAGTTTAGTCAGATTGTTTAAGGAAGAAGGAGGAGAAGGAGGAGGAGGAAAGGGATGGAGGTGGAGAAGCAGTAGGGCCAGCCCTGCCAGCCCTGGGACCTGCCCTGGCCGGCAACTGCAACTCCTCCTCTGGGGGGAAAGTCAGCTCAGCTTGGCTGCCTCTCGACCCCGCCGGGGATCTCCCGCTCGGTGCTCGCCTCGGTCTTCGAACCCCCCCCTGGTTCACTCGGTGCGGTCCCGACGGCCGTCCCTCTTCCTCACCGAGCTCGTCTTCTATCTGCCAGCGCTACGAGGCCGCCTCCTTATCAGCGCAGTGTTTCTCTCTATCGTTGCCTTGCTCGGTTACCGGTGGTCTCCAGTGTCTTCCCCCCTCCAAAATGGCAAGGTCAGTCAGGCTCAATGGGGTAAATATGTGAGCGCTCCCTGGTTTAAAATATCACCCCCCCCCTCCCTGGTAAACAGCGGCGGTGCAGACAGCCCTGCAGACTAGTTACTTCTTTATTTTTTGACCCTTAAAACTTTCTGTAGTGACTGATAGGAAGACAGGGGCTAAGAATACATTCTGGGCATAGCTGTGCAATGAGTAATGGCTTAAATGTCCATCACGGCTGCCAGCGTGAAACAAGGCCAGCCAGAAAGACCTCGCTTACATTACCGCCCCCCGCCAAGCTCCCTGCTTGTCTCCGTCTGAAAATATTAATGTCCGAGCAGGGGGATTAGGGTTTGCACATTTGAAGTGGGTCTTGGCACTGACACCCACGGGACACTGACGGGGAGGGGGGGGGCGAATGCTGATGCTAACCCATCCATCTAAACAGGGCGGTGCGGCTCCAAAGCCCTCCCCCCCATTCGGTCCCCCTCCCCGTGATCCGAGCAGCACGGTAGCGAGGTTAGATGTCAGCCTTTTTACAACCAGCTGTCTGAGACTGCAGCCCCCTCATTATGAACAGCTACACTGACTCTTCACCCACATCGATGCCAACGCGGTAAACAAGGTAAACATGACAAAGATGGCGCGCTGAGAAAAAAAAGAAAAAAAAAGAAAACAGAAAAGGCGGCGTGTTAGTAAAAACCCCCTTTCAGCTCCCGGTAGACTCTTGTTACCGCCTGCTGCGAGACTGGCGTTAACAGAGTGCCCCCCCTGTCTCCATAAACACACGAAAAAATAAGGCCTCCTCCACATGACATGTCGTATGAAGAAGTAGGTGTCAATTTACCAAAGCTGCTCTCCCTAGCATGGAAACAAAGGCGCCAAAATGGCAGCAAGCCACAGAGCATACTCCGCACCAGTCACGTAAATATCTCACATGGCCCCGCCGGTGTGTGTATTTGTTTCGGAATCTGTTTATGTACTAGTTAATAATAGGGCTGTTAGCAAAGCAAAGTTGTCACTGGGCAATACTTTCAAGGAGAGAAAAATAAAAACAATCGTCATTTCATCTGAAAATGCAAAACGTGCAAAAACAAGTGCGGCCATGAAGACAAATATTGTTAATTACTGATGGTCGTAAAGCCTCTCAACAGAAGGTACGATGCAACAGTAAAGGAGACCTGGGTTTATCATTTTCTTTTTTCTTTTTTTTCCTCCTTTTAACATTCTTGTCAGGGATCTTTGCTTTCTGAAGCTAACAGTCAATAGGATTATGCGTTTACCTTCCAACGGACTTTCAAGAAAGTCTACATAATTTAAACCTATCGCCCACCTAGGAAGCAATACGGATTGTAATACCGATTTTAAATCAATGCAACATCCCACCGTCTTTTTTTTTTTACTGCCTTGGCTGTTGTTTTGTTTCCCCCAAAAAAGCCAATTTTTCTAACAACAATCCAATGCTCATGTGTTTTCCATTTGGTGGAGGTTAGACTGAAGTGTGCATTAACCTCTGACTCGGTCTCCCACCTATGGACTTTGTTGTGTAACCCATTAGCTAGGATCCAGACCATCGCCACTGGGTTTCAGACAACTGTCTCTTGGCTGGTGAAACGTCACCCTTCTGCTGGCAGGCCATCCCATAGGATGGAATGGATGTGAGCAATACTAGCAGAGGCTGGTAATAATAAAAAAAGAAAAACAAAAAAAGAAGAAGAAGCCTGAGGTGATGCCCGGTTAGCAAGAAAAACCTGCAAATATATTTGCAAGTTAATGGTCTTCAATAACAAAGCGTGTGATAGAGCGAGTCGGCCAAGGACGGTGTAAGTGGAACTCAAGTGGTGAGCAGGGACATATATTGAAAGGCTAACAAGGGATGTAAACTGTGTGTGTGCGTGAGCTGTACTGCATCTGAGTCCTGTAGCTTTGACGTTGCCAAGGTGGTGAAGTAAAGTTGCCATGCACTGGAACATGATTTAAAATGCGTTAACTGCATGTGTTTAGGATTGGGCTGTCGGTTGGTTGACAAAAACATGCGAAGGCTCCTGCAAGCCTGGTGACTTTTAAAGAGGACTGAGGCATGTGACCAAAACTGTACCTGAAATGCAACAAATCCGTCACGCGTTACACCAATTGCTGACAAAAATGTCTAAGATGTGGCTCAGTAAAAGTATTTTTGTCCAAAGACCGGACTAATGCACGTCATTGATCACTTTCAACTGGTTTAACTGGTTGAGTGTATGTTAACAACGAGGAAAAGGTACAAACATTCATGGTAACAGAGAAAATACAGATCAGATAATTACTGAAAAATCACCCCAAATACACCTATTAATCCAAGACAGGATTAAATCATTACACCAACCTAGTCAGGTTGAAGTAAATTTGTCAAAACAAGACAAATTAGCAGCAAACTAGCAGCAACAGTATAGGTATTTGGTGTTTTGCTCGACGCAGCGGTGCAATCGTGACTTGAATCCAAATTCAGTGCTTTAACTGCAAACGGGGAACAACTGAGAAATTTCAACCGGTTGCACCAGACACTTGAGGACCTCCGCCCAGAGAGGGCGCTCATGACTTTCTGAGCCTTCCCCCGAAACATGGATAAACAAGAAGAAATATTTAACCAGCTCCTTTGATGATATCTGACTATTTTCTTCTGAGTTGCCATGTTACCCTGGTAAGACTCGGTCTTCAGAAGCATCTTGCCCGCAGGAAAATTGTTCAGTCTGTGCCGATAATGAAGTCTCTGCAGTCTCTGCCCTTAGCACATCCCATAATTATGACTAGTGAGGTGTAGTGAGGGGCTTGCCTAAAGTCAGGAGCAGCATCTTTGTCTTTGTGAATATCTAACAGACCACACCGCAGCATCAGTCAGACCTCGGTCATTGTGGTTCCTCCTGCGGCTTTTATATCAAATATTCGACATCGAAAGTCACCAGGACATAACACCTGGGCTGAGCCCTTGGATGGCTACCTGGCAGCCAATCACCAATCAGGTCTGAGCCACAGGCCTCAGTTCAGTCAAAGTCTTGGAATGGAACGTAATTTATGCTCCAACATGGCGGGCATAGCTTGGCTTTTGAACGGCGTACTCAGTAACGGCTCTCTTAAAGATTTGTTGATGCTGAAATGATCCCTGTCAGCAGGGTCGCATGTTAGCATGCTATGTTGCTATTTTAAAACACGGCGGCTTAGGGATGCAACACCACCTGACACCCAACGAGCCGAGCAGGTCCTCTACCTGTCCACACACGTTCTTGGAGTCTGGGAATATTTCGCCAAGCGACGACCACCGCAGTCGTTGGTTCATGTTTTCCATCACTTTCCACAGCTATAATTCTTCCCAACACCTGGGTTTCCTGCCTCTCCAACCCCGAGCTGGACTGACGAATGTCGGCCATCCAGACGGATGAAATCACCCGCTGGAAATATCAAGCCGGTCATCTGGTAGCAGTCGCGGGGGGCCAAGACTGAAACATAAAGCTGCGCGACAACATGTATGTAAGGCGACGCCAGCACTCATGCCTGGAGTTTCTGATGTGGTTTCATACGATGACATGATGACTGCGATTGTGGGATTCATCTACGATCAGACTTTGCATTTCGAATTTCAGTGTTTTGGAGAATTGGATAGGTAATTAAAAGTGCATTATTTAAGATAATACTTTATTGATCCCCATAGGGCAAATTCGGGAATTTCTTTAAAAATTTCCAACTTTTAATTTCCTGTAAGGTCAGGAGTGTGGAGGTAAAATTGATAAACCCAAGACAAGATGCTTTTAGACTTTTATTAATGCCCTTTAAGACTTTGGGGGAAAAATAGACAACTTTTTCATCTTTACATTACACTGACTGTCCAAAATCTCAGCCGCCTATACCAGCTCTCATTGGGCAAAACGATGGGTTCACCCTGTCAATGGCAAGGCACATCTCGGTAATTTAGGGTAATGGAGACGCCACACAGAAAGGTCCTCCTGTTTGAACCCAACCAAGGGCCTTCTTGCTGTAAGGCGGAAGCGTGACCCGCCGTGCAGCGACGTTAAATACGAGTGTCAAAATCCCCGAGCAAAAATTGGACGTCCATCAAACAGACCACATCCTGAGGCAGTCCGGCAGATTAAACAGCAGAGCTGTGCGTGACCGCACCGAGGGCCTGCCTGATGAGCTACGTCACAGTCCGAGTAGGCGTTCATCCGGACAAGAACGGCTTGTTGTTGTTTTTCCCGGGGACCAGACCAGAGACCCAGAACGTATTCAGTGTTGGAGAGGAAAAAAGAACGAGAAAGCTGAATGCGCACGTGGTGTTAAGATACTTCTACTTACCGATTGAAATTTTGGAATTTTTTTCATCCAGTCACACTAATTTTTGAGTCCTTGGGTTGAAAATTCATTATTCCACGATACGAGACCTTTGGTTGAAGTTCTTCAATCACCCGTTAATTCAGGGGTGGGGGAAGTTATTCCTGAGGCTCAGCCATGCAGGCCCCACCCTTAAGACACGGCGTCTCCATCGAGGATGGCTTCTAACCGTTTCAAACAACCCACAGGTTAAAAGATGAGATAGGCCAGGGGCATGGAGTGTTGGGGGTGATGATCCTTATCGCTTTACAACACTAAGCACAATATTATCACCTCTGGCCAGCCAACACGCCCGAACAGGACACCCATCACCTGTTGGGCATTTTTCGATTCCATCATACCCCTTTATGACACAAACACGGACGCATGCCCTGCGAAATTCTCCCTGACACGCTGATTTATGAGTGCTATATACCTTGGCAGTAAAAAAAGGCCAAAAAGTCTGGCTGTATCAAAGTTAATGAGCCACGAGAGCAGGATCGCATAGCAGCCGCTGCGCCCCAGAAATTGTGTCAGACGCAGCTGTCGCTACCCGAGAGGGTTTCAGCGATTATTCGGTGAAAAAGAAAAACAAGAGAAAATGAAAGAAAAAGAAAGTACACATCGCAAACTTGAGTTTGGACTTTCTGCAGTATTGACTGGATACTCGAGGCAGTTGCTCTTAATTCACAAGTTTTGGGGGGGGGAATCTACGCCCGCCACCCACTGATGTCAAGTCACTTTCTCAGTTTTACACCCTCAGCGGTTGCAAATCTTAAACCCGTGTACTCCATGTGCATGTGCGAGGCTGAACCATGCGACTGTCTGGGCACGTCGAGTGCCAATGACACCTCTTCGGGGGAAGATGAAATGGCGCTTTCTGTAACAATGCATCCGGATCTAATTTGAAATAAATAAATAGCTGATATTAAGAAAAAGTGGGTATGTCGTTCCTCACCTGTGTGAGATTTATCCCCCCCAAAAAGTTAAAATACAGCCTGAATGGTACATTACAATTATTTAGACCATTTGTTTGTGCAGAAACTCCTCACACAGATGAGGAGCCATTGATCTGCATCATTTTGATGAATTGGACCGAGAACTGGGCCGCGGTGAGTTTTGTTGTTCTTCTTGAAAAGATCCTCATTCAGAGAGGCAACAAAGAAACCGCAGTGTCAAGGGCGTTTCAGGTAACACCCTGCGTCATCTTTTCTTTACCCAAATCGTAAAGACTGAAAAGCGGAGGCATCCCAGAAATATCTGTAAGAGATATTGAAAGGAAAAAAAAAGATGTTTTGTGATCAACCTTAACCCTAAGTAGCCACGATTATTTTTTTGGTTGTATTTGTTTTTTTTCTTTTCAATTAACACACTCGTGGCCGTAGGTGTAAAGTAACAAGTGTCAGGGCAGAGAGGCGACGTGACGCAGCCCCCAATCTGTCACCGTGAGCAGGTAAACTGATGCTGCAGGGTGGCTGACGGCTCGGGCCAGGTGTCCGGAGAAAGGACCAGTTTTGGTATGTGCATGAGAGGCCCCGGGCATATCTCACTATCTGCTAGACGCAGGACCACTCCGCCTTGGCCCAACAGGCACACACGCCCTCTGGGGGCGCATGGGGGAATTACACCACCCTTTCGATGGACATTATTTTTGTCCTTTGACACAAGGCGGGGCGCTGAAAGACACCAGGGTCCCTGCAGCAGTATTAGCAGGAGTCACAGACAAAACATTCAGATCAGACGGAACTGGCACGTCGACTTGGGCCCCATTCTCTCTATGGCTGCACTTATCTGGCTGTGCAAGACGTGCAAGCATCGTTCTCTGGAGTCCATCGAGAGACAGAGAATGTGCAGCCAATGCTGCCGAAGGCACTGAAGAGGCAGTGTTTCGCCACCTTATGTGTTTCGACGTGTGTGTTCTCCTGCCTGCTTGGATCCTCGGATCCTTTCAAACACGAACAATGAGCGCTACCTTGAATTGTAGACTGATGAAAGCGGAGGATTTTTTCCTGTTCTTCCCTCAAAAGGCAAAGCTGGGGGAAAACAAAAAACGCACTTCATTTACCTTCCATGTGAGAGGAATATCACAGCTCTGATCTTTTCTGACCGTCGGATCCAGCATGGAGAGCAGTCTGGCCAGCTGCCGGGTCACAATTATTAGACGACCTACGACCTGTGGGGCAAAGCATTTCCTGGCTATTTTCTTCTACTTCCGACGTCCACCGCCGGTCAGCTGCCCCAACCGAGTAACCTTTGGCCCCTGTCTGCTTCCTGTGAGGACCCCTTGGTGTTCCAATAATAAAAACATGATGACGGCTGGCAACAAATCGGTTTTAGATGAAATCTCTGTTCTAACGGGTCGAAATCCCTCTCATGATCAGACTTTAATTTTCACTGCTTCTGTACAGAATGGGGATTGGATTGTTTTGTTGTTTTTTTTTATCTGAGCTGATCCAATAATCGAAAAAACTACACCCATAAAAATGGAAACTTGATTTACTCTTTGGCTTTGCGCTGAAAGATAAAAGACAGAATCCTTAGAACCGTCTCAACCGGCGTCGGTCATCAAATTTTTCCACTCAATTTAAAAGTGTTGAAAACGGTGCCGTGGCTTTGCGTTTCAGAAAAGTCCTGAAAAAGTCGAACTGTCGGATGAAGTTCTTTGCTGTAAAGTCGGCAGCCGAGAATGAAAAGAAATCGAGTTGATTGCAATAAAAAATAAATAAATAAAAATGCCGAGCAAGGTTGAGCCAAGACCAGTGTCCAATATTTAGGCGTGTTGATGCAGAGAGCCTGTCGTTGGGGGAATACTGATTTGCGGCAGCAGCCGAGGGTGGCAGCTGGACGGCGCTGCTTACAGGTCTGTGGCGGATTAAGTGGACGCAGCCTCCGCAGTTATTGGTGGACTGAGGGGGAATCATGGGGAAAAATATCAGAATTAAAGGAAAAAAAAAAAAAGCTATTTTCGATTTCTCTTACTCCAGGGAATAGTATTTTTTAATATTACTATTTATTTTACTCGATGCTTGTACTTTTAATTACTATTCTGTGACTCCAGCCCTGCTTTTTTTTTTTTTTTTTAAATAACTTATTAATTAGCATTTGAGTCCTACACTGCCTGTGGTCCGCGCAACAAATTAAAATGAGTGAATATTCGGGGGGAACATTTTCTGTATCTGCAACGCCTGTTCGTCTGCTGCCAAATGCTTTAGGAAAAGATATAAAGAAATAAAAATATTTCAACAGCACCAGGGACAGTATGAGCCTGGAGTAATTCAAATGCTGCTTCAATAAGCAGAAACGCCACCGGTGCCCATATGTAGTCATTATACTCTTGTAACCATAGCATTCTAATATGTAATCCTGGGCAGGAAAATTAACCTCAGTGCCTCGTGAATTACTCATCTGAATGAAATTACCTCTGCGTTCAGAGTCTTGGTGAGTAAAACAAAAAGGTCTGGGCAAATTTTAGTGGCTCAATAACCATTGAAACACACGGAAGCCAACCCTGACGGCCACTGTTCTCTGTCTCCATCAACCCCAGCAGATATTTCGTGGACACTTTACACCTTCTTGGCGGGAGCGTTTTCACACTGGGATGAAAAGATGGGTCCACCGTCAAGGGTGGGGCCAGCGCCGGGAAAAAACGCACAGCTACATTTGAAGCAAACGAAATGTCCTTCGGTCAGGACGGCGTGAGGTTACGTCAGCCAGGCTGGGATGAATTCAGGCCGCTAAAGGGCAGGCACGGCGCTGGAGGGCTACCAAATGACTTCCACTCAATTAAACAGGTATTTCTGAGCCCAGTAACACGGGGACGCTGCTGGGAATTATCGAGGTAATGATTAATTAAATTCCAAAGGGCTTTAAAAATTAGCATTCCACACTCACTCAGTCAGAGATAGTTCTGCGTTTGTGAGGACACGCCCGATCGGGACAACACACTGTGACTCACGCTGGGTTTTAGGGGAAAAGTTCTATCCCAGCGTTCGCTCATTCATCCCCTGTCAATCACAGGGCCACGAAAAGAAAACATCCGACCACTTGCTCTCGTTGCTCATTCCATGGGACCTACAGATTGTTTTTGGACTGTGAGAGAAAGATGGAGAACCTGGAGAGAACACAGATTGAACCAGGAACCTTTTAGCTGAGGCGGGAATTCTAATCACAGCACTTTTGTATTGTTTTATATACAATCAGAGCCCGAAATAGTTGATACCCCCTGGGATATAAAGGTGCATAGGTCAAGCTGGGGGCACACGGCACAACAGTCACCGTGGTAACGGATGCTCAAAAAAGGTGGGGTTCACATGAACCCACAGGTTTCGGGGGTGACATATTTAAGGATTGCACCTGATGAGGGGTCACACGGTGTGTCAAAGCAACTGAATGCACCAAACTCCAGCGGGAACAGCCGCTTCAAGAGCCATTTTAGAAGTTAAACAAACACAGCCGACAAACAGCCATCAGTCACGGTTGTTTGCGCTTTCCTCCATTCGTGTAGTCCAGTTTTGACCATAGACAACCCTCTCCATCCTTCACAGATCGCCATCGTTGATTCGATTTTCGAGCTATTTCCTGGCATCTTCGTCTTCTGAAGCTACTTCCTGTGTCCCACCTGCCCTTTCGTTGGCTGTTGGGAACATGTGTTTTGGGTTGGGTCAGTGGTCAGCACACACGCTACCCTCTCGAGTAGACTCAAATATTCAAGCAAGTTTGATTGACTGCAGCTGAGGTCGGGTCGGGTCTTTTCCCCTCGCACACAGTGAATCTTTGGGAAAATGAGGCAAAAAAAACTGGCGGCGTGTCCTCGGGTTAAATGAGCACCTCCAGCACATCATGTCTTTACTTGCAAGACTGGCGCTTTAATATTAAGGCTGGAGGGAATTTAACACAAGAATGAAGGCTGCTGTTTTGTTTTGGCTTTTTTGTGCTTCTTATATGAAAAAAAAAAACAAAAAATAATGAAGCAATCCTTGGAAGTGGGTCATGCCATCCATTGCTGGAGGAGCCCTCGGGGCATGCTGGTACTCAGTCACAAATACGGGTACGAGGGTACTTGTTCGTTCGGCACATACAAGTCCTCACGCACTGGGGCACGACGAGGAATGCTACTGGAAGGATTGTGAAAGGGACTGAAATAATACTCCTACATATGTGGGAACCCAATTGATTTACACACTTGGATTAGAAAAAAAAAAGGAATAGTTTCTTTGCAGCTGAAGTGTAACGAAGCAAACAAGCTCAACATCACACTGAAAAAACAGTGGATAGATGAGCGGGGTGAAAAAAAATTCAGGTAAAAAAGTGAAAAACAGAAGAAAATAAGTAAAGCGCCTCCCTGAGCCGTGCTCACAGATATTTGGGAGGTTGTTCAATGCCTGCATGGCGACGCCCAACTCCCACAACGACAGGTAAAGATCAGTTTACTGGAAAGCAAGTAGGAACTTGCCCCTATGGCGAGTCTCCTTACCTCCACCGCAGTGACGCTCTGAGTAAGCGGATCTTCTGGTGAGTTGTGGGCGCG
>CAAKHD010004204.1:56923-85914 GCA_901007705.1 Fistularia tabacaria | reverse complement strand
ATATATAAAAGTCTAAAATGTTATTGAGGTAGGCAATGAAAAGTAATTTGTCTAAAAAACAAAATTAATCAACTAAACAATAATTAATATATATATATATATATATATGTGTGTGTGTGTGTGTGTGTGTGTGTGTGTGTGTGTGTATATATATATATATATATATACATATATATATATGTCCACTCAGAAGGGAAAGAAGACAACCTGGCAACGAGTGGGACTCTCCGGGAGGAGAACCATGTCATCGGCATACAGCAAGTTATTCATGACAGTGCCACTGATGTTGGTGACTTTAAAATTGTACAGGTTTCTGAAGATGTGTTTGGCATCTGTCATCTGTCAAGCAGAACAGCAGCTTTTTGAGTCCAGGACAAATTCAAAATTATTAATCAACGAGCACCAACAATGCAACAGAACCCAGTGCACTCCCGGGATGCATATATATCTCTGGTTTAAACCACGCACTCAGTCCTTAGTCCCGTGGGGTGAGAGGCCATGCCCCTCAGTGTCCAACACACAGCAGCCCCCCCCAACCCCCTGAAGGGACCTTGGGACACAAACTAGTGCCTCACAGGAGGCCTGATCGGCCTGTCCCTGGGGAGGAAGCAAAACTTCACCAGCCACCCTGTGTGCTGGCTTCAGCTGATAGAGAGACAGCAACTCCGCCCACGTCCAGCACAAAACTCTTAGCACCCGCCTCGAGAACCCGGAATGGCCCATTGTATGGGGGTTGAAGAGGCGAGGGGTGAGCGTCATGACACACAAACACAAACTGAGCCAACATGAGTACCACAGGTACAAAAGATCGTGGCAAACAGTGGTGAACGGGGCCCAGAAACCAAGGGCCGGGGGGCCTAATCGGGACCATGGTCGGATGGGGAGGGGGAGCGGATCTCACAGGTAAACTTTACGGGACCCTCAGCGACTGGCCAAGAACCAGTTTGGCAGGCAATGCACCGAGGTCATCCTTCAGGGCTGAACACAGCCACAGCATAACCCACATAAACGGTCCATCCAGTTGCTGAGAGTTGTCTGAGAGCATGGCCCTGAGGGGGGGTATGCCGTCGTAGGGTGTAGTGCCTCATAGGAGGCCTGAAATGGGCGACCCAGGAAGAAAGAAATGCCCTGGATACGTCCAAGGTCGCCGTGGAGGACAGTGGGAGAAGCACCGGCCACCTGGTGGTCCGATCGACCATGGTGAACAGGTGCGTAAAACCCTGTGACGGAGGCAGAGGGCCAAAATGACAAGGTTGAAAACCCCTGGCCGGAATCTGAAATGGCTTGAGGGCAGCCCTAACATGCTGGTGAATCTTGGCACACCACACACGCGGCCGTCCACTCCTTGATATCCTTACAAATGCCAGGCCAGACAAACTTAGAACTTCACCGACGCCCACACGCCCGGGTGCAGGAGGGAGCGCACCAAGTTGAAAAAATTGAGTCATGCGACAGGCAATCCACAACAAGGGTTGGACTTCCCTGCCACGTGTCGAATGTCCACTGTAAACTCTGAAATGGTGACAAGGTGTTGCTATTGGCGGGTGGACCATGGCTCAGCCACTTTGGACATGGTGAAAGATCACAGCTTGTGGTCCACATACGCCGCAAATGAGCGGCCTTCCAAAAGAAAACAGAAATGACACGTCGCCAGATACAGGGCCAACAACTCCCTGTCAAAAACATTACACTTGCATTCGCCATCCCAGGGTTTGCGGCTAAAGAACAGAAGGGGTTGCCAGACATTCGTCACCCGCTGTTCAACCACGGTCCTCAATACTATGGAGGCCTCTGATGCTTGATGGGCCAGAAGGGCTGCGTTTGCCATAGAGCACTTAGCCCCGTCAAAAGTCTGAACCCTTTCCAGAGTCTAGTTGACTGTGTCACTCCCTCCCCCGCCTTGACCGTAAGGCCCTGTAATGTGGCTGATGGAGGTGGGCAGTGTGAGGGAGGAAACAGTTGTAGAAATTCACCATGCCCAAGAACTCCTGCAATGCCCTGGCCGAGGCTGGGCTAGGAAAATCAGTCACCCACCGCTTGCAATTTCGCAGGAAACGGAACTGCACCTTGCGATGAAATTCGATGACCCAGGAGTCAGCCACCGACCGGCCAAACTGACATTTAGCCAGGTTTACTATAAGGCCATGGTCGTCCAGACAACGGAAAACCTGTGTCAGGTGCTCGTGGTGCTATTCAGCCGATGGGCTGGCCACCAGTATATCATCAAAATAGAGGAACACAAAAGTGAGGTCACGCAACACCAAGTCCATGGGCCTCTGAAAGATATGAGCGGCACCCTTCAAGCCAAAAGGCATGCGCAGGAACATGAAAGGCCCAAAAGGGGTGACCACCGTGGTCTTGCGTACATCCTCCGCGCATGGGCACCTAGTACCACGCACCAGGTCCACCTTGGAAAAAATAGTGGCGCCTGACAGTCAAACGGAGAAGTCTGAATGTGGGGGATGGGATAGCGGTTGTTCGCGGTGACGTTAGTCAACCGGTGAAAGTTGTCGCAGGGGCGCCACGACCAATTTGCCTTGGGCACCATGTGGAGCGGGGCTGTCACACTATCCCCAGGTGCTCCATGGTGGTTAACTCCTCCATAGCTCTCAATAGCTTGACCGCATAGGGTGGTCCCACTGTTGGGATGAAGTGCTCCATGTTGTGCCTGATAGACGTGGTGGAAAACGTGGGCGTCGTTAACAACGGAAAATCCGCCAGCAAATGTTGGTACACATCCCTCGATTCTAAAAAGTTAGCGTGAGCTTGCAGCCCAATCCTCCCTCCCTCACATGAATAGGTGGCGAAAGACACATCGATTAAACGTTGGTTCGCAACGTCCAAGAGCAGGCCATTAGTGTACAGAGCATCCATGCTGATGGCAGGAAATATGATGGAGGCCACAGAGTCCTGCTCAAAGCAGCAGCCGCCAAAACTTACAGATATCAGCAGTGAACCAAAAGTCGCAAGAGAGGACCCGCTGCCTCTGGCCTGAATTTCTGCTTGCGTTGGGGGGAGAGGGCTCTTCTGCGAATCAGAGTCCACTAGGAATCTCAGTCCATACCTCGAGATTGCGATGAACAGCAGCAGGGTGTGTCTGCCGATGCCCATAGCTGCTACTGAGCGCTTGCTCAACCATTTCCCGGCACCCCAAATGAGCACGGTGGAACTCAGTGCCGTCGATGTCTTTTTTTTTCATTTATTAACTTGCTCAGTTTGAGATACAATCCAAAATTAGGACGCTGGTAGTGAGGAAATACACATTTGAAGACATTGGAATCCACTAAGTTTACCCCACCCAGAGAACACCAGTGATGCTGAGGTTGTCTACCACAGGTTTAATGGGGCTTCCATGTTTTAACACCGTAAACATTTTAACAAAACTTTCTAGGACGTCGCCTAGCCACAGTTGGTTGCCGCTGATTATATCAATCATTTTCACACCAAACTCTGTCATATTTACCCAGGAGGCCCATCAGTGGTGGGGCAGCAACATTGTAAGTGTGAGTTAGCACTGATGGTCGTAATGGTAATCCTTGTCAATAAGTGCAACAACCACCCCACTATACCTCACTTAACCACCCCCCAACCCCACTAACAAAGAACATCTTGTGTGGGTCAATTGAATCAATAGGTTTCCCCTCACGTGGCCGTCCTTGGTGGGCAGTCTACTCAACATACAATGTAGACCCCTCCCTCCCAGGGGTAAGGATAACACAAATGCACAAATACACACACATGCAACCCACTTCATTGAAAAATGAAATGGTTTAAAAGTGAATTTGATGCAATTATTCTTTTACTCATGTGAGAATTTTTTCATCACTTAATCACCAGATATACAGTTTTTGTTTTTTTGTTTTTTGTCAGAGGCGTAACAATTATTGTCATCATTTAGATACACAACTTTGATTTCCAAAATACTTCTGAATGAGGATAAGAGACTCAAAACATGATGGATCTGATGGTCTGACCATTTGTTTCAAAGAAACCTTGTAGGATCATTGTGAAAATTAGTTTTTACTCTTAGGGAAGAATGACACCAAATCACGAGCATTTCAATTATTGACTTGAAATCCTGCCCGACATCCATGGATAAAAGGACAAGTCCAAAGAAGGGGACAGTCCCCGTCCCCCCCCCGGTCGCCTTTTTGATCAATTCCATGGGAAACTGAGGATGAAGCAAACACAACAATCAATGACATCAATGTCCAAATAAATTCTAATTTCCCCTGCTTAGGTTTGATTCCACCTTTGTGACAGTCTTAATTTCTCCCTTTTAGTTGATGGGACTGAGAGACCATGTGGCATTCAAGCCACACCATCTCAAGACATTTTTTTCAATTGTTTGTTGAAACATATACAACTACAGCTATAATTAGCTGGTATTTCCACTTTTTGCCTTTTTTAACTGAATTTCATCATTAGTCTGGTGATGTCACTGCTTCTAGTTAAGAGTTTGAGGAATTTCTACTTTTTCTGTAGCAGTAAGATCTTGTTTCATTATTTCATTTGTTCTTGGTGTCTCTTCATGTCTTTGGGCAAAACCTCATGTCAACACTGTGTCATAGGGTGTGAATTTATTCATACAGACAAATACTTACACACAGACATTCACAAACACTCACACAAAAACATGCGTGGGGACACACTGATAGTCTGACGCTGTTTGTCTTTGGCGTCCGATAATGACTTCTTTATAACCATCAGATAGTTCACATGTCTTGCAGGGCATCACAGTCTGGTATTCCAAGCGAGACACATGACCGCCCAATCTGTTCTTGTGGCGCCGAGCCGACCTACTGGGAACTTCTCACAAGGATCCCAATCTTTTTTTTTGTCCTCTGTGTTCTATTTGGTTTGAATTTTAAATCCTGCTCAGAATGTCCACATTAACGTTTCATGTTGTGTTTTCCTCCTAAATATCAACACCAAAACAAAAAGCTGTAACATTTGTTTTGACATGTATATTCGTGTTTGTGTGTATGTGTGTATGTGTGTGTGTGTGTATTAATATTCAAAAACAATATTTTGAAAAAAAATCAGAAATGACTTGAACAGCTGACAATTCATTCAAATTTGTATCAACAACTCTCTTTGATTTCCCTTAAATAGTAATAAGAATGCAAAATGATTAATATTAAAAACATTTCACAAAGTATTTTAAACAGTTTGTCCATGTACTCAAAAAATATTTTTCATATGATGGATTGAGTTGGATTATCTGAATTTTTTCTGTTGTATCTTTTTTGTGAATTGATAAACAGCAGATTACTTATTTGATGAATTGATAGTGAAGCAATACATTTTTTCATTTCTCAAGTTACGATTCCAACCAGGACTGTACTCTACCAGACTCTGGAGCAGTATAAGTATGTTTCTAGGAAATCCATGATTTCAATCAGGTCCGCAATTGGATTATATTGATTCATAAAGTCCCTTCCTTATTTCTATTGATCTATTAATCCCTTTGTCTGTAAGAGATCCAAACGACAAACTCCATTTACAAATGTAATTATTTTTAACTCACACACACACTAGTTTTATTCTTCACAATGGATGCTTTGATCATTCCCATGTCCAGAGGAAACTTGTCTATTATTACACAAATCACGGAGGATAAAATGCTGTTCTTGGAAATGTTCTCCACCATGTCAGCTGCTGCCGTCTTTAAAAGCCATAAGTCGACAAGCATGAATGCAGCTTGTATCAGACCTTCGCACAGGAAATTAAAAAAATGAAAAAAATTCCACACAAAAATGTGTCTTTTGATTGTGAAAACGCAAGGCAAAATGACATCTCGGGAGGGGCACAGATGGCTCCTTTGGCTCGGGGTCGCGGCACTGATTACACTGACCGCTAATCTTGCTAAGATTTACCTACAATGTTCCTGTTACTCTTTTTCAAAATAAAAAGCTGTTTTTGACCAGAAGGCTGTTTCCCAGCTTTCCAACCAAGGAGTTCATTTTTGAAATAAACAGAAATGATGTTCAATTGCTGAGAAAGAAAATGTATTCCGGACAGATTAAAACCTGATGGACTCATTCCTGAGCCTATCCATCCTTGTCACTCCCAAAGAGAACCTCAATATCGTCATCTCTGCCATCATTCTGGCTGATATTCTTCTATCACATAGTACCCCTGAAACTTTTCTCCACCCATTCCAACCTGCTTGAACCTGTTTCTTAACCTCTTTTCCACACTCTCCGTTGCTCTGGACTGTTGACCCTAAGTACTTGAAATCCTCCAATTTCCTGATCTCCACCCCCTGTAGCCTCACCATTCCACCCGGGTTCCTCTTATTCACACACATATACTCTGTCTTGCTGTGACTAACCTTCATTTCTCTCCTTTCCAGAGCATACCTCCACCTCTCAAGATGTTCCTCAACCTGCTCCCTGCTCTCACTTACAGATCACAGAGTCATCTGCAAAGATCATGGTCCATGGAGATTCCCATCTAATCTCATCTGTCAGCCGGTCCATCACCACTGCAAACTGAGTCTAGTTTCCACGACTGTTTCCCATAACTTCATTGTATGGCTCATCAACTTTATCCCTCTAAAGTTACCGACATTGTGCAAATCCCCCTTATTCTTAAAAATGGGCACCACCACACTTCTTCTCCATTCCTCAGCCATCTTCTCATTCAAATAATCTAGCCAGAGACTCTACCGCTGCCTCTCCCAGGCACTTCCATAGCTCCATAGATATATCATCAGGACCAACTGTCTTTCCATTCTTCATCCTCTTCAGTGCCTTCCTCACTTTACTTTTACTAATCTCTGCTACTTTGTGGTCTACAAAAGTCACCTCTTCTAACCTTCCCACTCTTTCATTTTCCTCATTCAACAGCTCTTCAAAGTATTCTTTCCATCTTCCCATCGCTCTTCTAGCATTTGTCAATAATCACCCAGACCTGCTGTACATCCTTTCCATCTCTATCTCTGCTTTGCCAACCTGTATAAATCAGTTTCTCCCTCCTTACTTACTAACCAAGCATACAAGTCATTGTATGCCCTTTGTTTTGCCTTTGCTACCTCTATCTTTACCTTACCCTACATCTCCCTGTACTCCTGTCTTTTCTCTTCAGTCCCCTCAGTGTCCCACTTCTTCTTTGCTAATCGCTTTCTCTGTGTACACTCCTGCATTTCTTCATTCCACCACCAGGTCTCCTTATCTACTTTCCTTCCAGACAACACACCAAGTACTCTCCTCCCTGTAAGATGCCCTATGTTCCTGTCTTTTCTGGAAAAAAGTATTCACCACAGCCATTTCCATTCTATTGCAAGGTCTACCACCTTCTGTCCCTCTGTGTTCCTATCCTGGATACCAAACTTATCCATCACTTCTTCATCCCCTCTATTGCCTGCACCAACATGCCCATTCAAGATAACTCCTACTCCATTTCTCTTCCTGTCAGTACCATGATATTATAACTTAAAACCTGCTCCTAAGCTTCTAGCTTTACTACCTTTCCACCTGGTGTCCTAGACGCAGTATATCCACCTTCCTTCTCTGCATCATGTCAACCAACTCTCTACCTTTTCCTCTCATTGTCCCAATATTCAAAGTCTCAACTCTCAGTCCCAGACTCTTGCCTTTCCTCTACTCCCTCTGCTTCTGAACACGCCTTCCTCCTCTCCTTCTTCGACCCACAGTAGCCCAATTTCCACTGGTATTAACCGTTATTAACCCGGGCCTTGACCGATCTGGTATGAAACTCTTAGGTTCGATTCGCATATCTGATTTTGGCAAATCCCCCCCCCCCCGAGGCTGGCTCAGGAAGACACTGGCCTGCGCTGCCCTGAGGCTGCATTTGAGTTGTGTCATTGAAGAAAACATGATAAAACACAAGGGTAAAATAAAAAATAAAATAAAAAACAGCCATTCATAGAAAAATAACCTGTGACAGAACGACGACAGAACAACAGAACAAATCAGAATGAGGCACAAATGACCCAGCAACCATTCAGTAAAACACCGCTTTGGAGAACAACTGTTCAGAGTTCAAGAACACCTGATGACTAGCCATCAGAGGAAAGGAACCAGAAAAAAACATTTACAATAAAGGAACAAATGACAAAAGAGCCAATCAGAGAAAAAGAAGATGTCACAGAGGAACTTTTTTTCCAGCGATGGAACATTTGATAAAACAACAGGTTGAGTAAGGAACAGGTGGGAGATCATTGAAATCATACAAATAGAACCCATGAAAGAACAAACCACAAAGAGTGAAGGAACAAATGACTCAACAACCATTCAGGGTAAAGGAATGCAATACAGAGTAGCCAATCAAAGGAAAAGAACTTTCAGAGTGAACATGTTACAGAAAAAAGGTTTTCACAATTATAGGTTTAAGCTTGGGGTTATTCATCTACTGAGTCAATGAACTTCACCATCAATGGTAGCCATCTTGTATTTGTAAAGATCCATCAGAGACGGAAAATTGGTCAATGCCATGTTGAGCTCTCAGGTGACTCACTTAGACAAGAGAGGGAGAGGGACGGATGGCACTGTTGACAGAAATTAGGCTGACATTGTCAGTTTTGTCTGGCTGTCAGGCTCAAGAGAGGCAACTTCCTGGGGGAAAAAAAAGTCCTGAGACTGTCGGTTAGTAGCAAGAAAGGTGATGCAGGGAACAAAAAGTTCTTTGTTCCTCACCTCGGTTCACTTGCTCTCAAAAAAAAGGAGGAGGATTGAGAGTATGCGGATCCTTCCCGGGTATCATTTATTTCCCAAGGAACCAGCCTTCTAACATGGGGAAGTGGAAGGGTGCGATTCGTCCAGAGTTTTAAATCATCTCTGACGCCTCTGCTCTTTTTGCCGTAATCTTTTGAGATGTCATGACTTTTTCGACAGACTTGAACATTTATAACTGCTCCAAAAACACACAGGCACACACACAAACAGCCGTCCAAGTAACATTAGCAGATGGTGCATTGATAAAGGACAGAAATGGCTCTGTATCATTCTGGTCAGCTTCTATTGTTCCTTCAGCTTTCCTTCTGAATTCGTAGGCACGTCTTAAGACTTCAGGTGTGTTTTTTCACTCAGTTGGAACCTTTTCTGGAAGGATTGTAATGTTTGTGACACTGGTAAAAGCAAAAGTAATCATCCAATCATGTGTTACATTTTTATTGACTCTAATTCTGTTACAGACGATGTTGTTCTGTTAGCCTAATTACCATGCTATACATTTTGGCGGGATATTGGATTATGAGGGGGCTGGTTAAGGACGAGGGTGCAAGGTGGTCAGGATATGAGTAAACCAGTGCTCTGCCCCCCACAGGTTGGAAGATTTAGTGCTGCCTCAAGTGAAGAAAGCTAAGTATTCTGAGGGTCAGATCAAGAGTGAAGTGGGCTGTCACGTTGGCAGCGTATCCAGGGAAGGGGGACTGCATTGTAAGTTTTGGTGAAAATAAAGTTCTCGAATCACCGCCAATCGATGTTCAGACCCTTTGGAACTTGGGGTTGCATTACCAAAAGATATAGATGGCTAACATGAGTTTCTCCTCCAGCTCCACTGAGTTGGGCTTATCATTGGCAATACATTGAGGAATACAGCTTTTTCTCATGGAAAGGAGTCATTTGAGGTGGCACCTGATAAGGAACCGCTTGGGCACCCCATGTTAGTTGTTCAGCCACCAGGAGGTGCCGTGATCCACCCAGAACAACCCAATGGGATTGTATATCCCAACTGGCCTGGGTTCACCAGGAGGAGCTAGTTAGAGGTCACTGGAGTCTGAGCACGCCGACTCGACATCCTGCCACTGCAGCTCAATGATTCAATTTATTCATCTGTTATCCTTAATCGACAGTCTCAGTCAAGTGTTTCTTTGTTCAACAAAATATCAGGATGACGAGAGGGATAATGTCCAAAAATTAAAGAAATAGAAAACTAAAGTTACTTTTTTTTACTTTCAATATCTCAGGTGTTAACTATCTATGGGAAGAAACTGGAGAAAACAGACACAGGGAGAACATACAAACTCCACACAGAAAGGTCCTGTTGCCAGAATCGAACCAGGGTCCTTTGTGTTGTGAGGCGAAGCGAAAACTAATTTTGACTCATCGTAAAATCTTTAAAGTCTTTAGCTGTAACACCATGTCGAGCAACCCCATCTGTGTCTTTACTATGCAATTGCACCTCCACAGTGTGTTAACCGTGTCAGGATAAAACACACTATTCCGCATTCCTCGAGACATCTCCACGTCAACAAAGCAAAACAAATCAAGTAATAGAATTGTTAACAAGACTACGTACTGTGGGATGTGTTGAAAAATAAATCTGTGAAAAATTCAAAGATTATCGAGGTCAGAAAACTGCTAATACTTCAGTGTGTGTTCTTCCAGTACAGGATTTATGTCGCACTTTTCTTATGACTACAATGAAATGCAAATGGTTTCTCATAATAAGACATTGAAGGCAATGAATCAGAACCCACCACCACCTCATGCAGACATACACACATAGACACACACAAAAATGCACATGTGCATAACCAAACCAGCCAGTGGATAATTAAAACATGAGATGTGTTGTGGAGGAAACACCAGAAGCAGCATACAAAGTACAAATCAACCAGCCAGTGGATAAGTAAAACATGAGTTGTGTTGTGGAGGAAACACAAGAGGCAGAATACAAACTACAGATCAACCTAGACACAGTCAGCAAACGTACATCGTTCATTAAATTAAACTACAAACAAGATAACACAATTGAACATATAAAGTGAAAAAATATTTTGTGAGTTTTCGGCATCTAAAATACTTGGTGAGACACACAAACACACCTAAATTCTTAAATAGAAAAATTAAGTGACAGACAAAACGTATTTTGAATGTAGTATGTGTATGTGATGTAGATTTTTACTAATATGGTTATTTAAGGTAAGATAAGGTTATCACAGCCGTATATTTTTGTATAACAGTTATATAGCAGGATATCATTAACTGCACCTCTAAATGAGGTATGATTAAGTATTCAATCACAATGGAAGAAGTCATAAAACTTTTTTATGAAAAAATGATGTCAGAGTTTAACTTATCATGTTTAGTTTCATCTGCACTCTTCGTCCTTTTCATTTTGGGATGCAAAAATGTTCTCCATCCGCTGAAGAACAACACAGCCTTATCTTTCCACTTCATAAAAAAGGGCACCTTTTTACTGAAACCTTTTATCCTCTTGAGCTCCCATCGTTCATAAATTTAAAAACGGATGGAAAGCTTGTGCCAAAAATACAACTGGAAAATGTATTTGACGTTTCTAAGGACAAAACTGTTTGTATATCTTTTTTCCCCACCGATGAGCATTTGTTGCTAGGGGATGGCCCTTGAGCCAGTGGACCTGGATGTCGAGTTATCAATCGATTGATTGAGCAATTATTATTGATGAGACCAGAGGTCATAACCTGAATGTCTCAATGTAGATAGTAATCTCTTTTTTTATTGTTTTTTATGTATTCAGAATGCCAGTCTAACATTTCCTGGCTTCTCTAAGTCCTTTTTTGTCTTTTCAGAAGAGTTGGCCCTAAAAAATATGAATTCAGTCATTATTAGTTGACAATCTCTGTGAGACAAAGTCAAGTAAATGTTTTCTTTCTTCCTTCATCTTTCTTCATTCCACAAACACTCCCAAAGTTTCACAGCAAAACATTTTGGAAGCTCCCTCCAAATCCAATACCATGAGACGTCAAAAAAATGATAATAATCACTTTATTGATGCATTTCACCTCCGAAAGAACAGACATGTGAGGGTGACCTGAAAAGACGTCTTTCTCTTTTTTGCCTGGCCGCTGGGCCTCCGTGAATATAATGAGATCACATCATATCTTTCATTATTATATTCTGTTGTACCTAGTATTTCTCCATGTTTCATTGTATACTTTGACTGATGTAATGTCAAAAGTACAAATCTGGCTCTACACATGGAAATGGCTTATTTTGACACAAGCCTGCTACCTGCCAATCATTTCACTCGGCAGTCCCTTTACAATCCTCTAAATACAAGAAACAATAGCAGAAATGTCTGAGCTGCAAACCGTCACGCTGCAAATAATGCATTTTGTGGCAGATAGTTGAAGTGAACGCCCTTCATGGCCTGTTTGGTCCTCTGGTAACTGATAAATAAGAGATACAAAGAAGAATTGCTATCTTTGTGCATGTTTACTCACCAACTGAGAAAAAGAGATTTATATTTCAAGTTTATTGTGGTCAGATAAACATGAACTCAGAATCATCGCGCGAAAATGTCACATTTTTTGCTAGCTTCACTCTTAATAGGAGCCAATATGGGGGCAAGGTGGAGGACTTGCTATCAGACAAATTTCATTCCCGTGTTCAGACTGTCCACCAAAACAGTGCTCCGCTCCTCTTGACACTGTCGCTCCCTCCCAGAACCACCAAAGGCCAAGGTGATAGTGATTGGTTTCAGTGAACAAACAAGCTTGATTTTTTTTCCTCTGGGTCGGGATGGAGGTAAATCCTTTCCCATTCTGACAAAAATATTTCCGCCTGACTATCAAACTATATCCCCCTGAGCTGTGGACTTTAGTGTTAAATTTGAGTGTAATTTGTGTAACCGGAATTTGTAACTGGGCAGTGATGAAGAGGTTATCACCCGAGCCTACAGCAAAAAGGCTGTAGGCTTGGACCTGATTGGTTCCAAATTTGCACTTTTTTCCCCATGCCTGTGAGGGTTGTCTCTAGGTTCTTCCTCCCACAGTCCATACCAGCCCATACCAGTCACACCATAGGTGGGGATGAGAGAGTTAATGGTCTCTTCACTTACAGGTTACACCCCGCCTCTTGCCCAGTGACAGCTGGGATTATCACCCTCGACCCTGTGAGAGGGACAATGAATAACTGTGTCTCAATCAAGGACACAGAGCTCCTTTAGAAGTTAAATCTAACTTAATATTTTTGAATTATTAGCACACCTAACCTATAATTTTTTTTCTGAAGCTCAATGAAATCTATTTTTCTAAATTACCAAAAATGAGATAGGGAAACATCTTGGAAAACATTATTATTCATTTGATTTTCTCTCAAGCCAAGGTGTCCCTGAAGACAATTGCATTTGGGTTCTTTTTCCTCCGTAGCCCCGAGGGCCCTGAGAATGATGGGAAATGGAAATCAATCCTCAGTTTCTGAGCCTTATTGAGCAAGATCTCATGGACATGACACCCAAATGTAAAACTTTGCTCGCGAGGGGATTTCATGTCACAGTTTCCACAGGAACTCGAGAGTTCCACATGAGCGCAATAACTAACGCCATAATTAATCGTTAAAGGAGAAGATGCATTGTCGGGATTTATTCGCCGGAGTGAAATCAATCTTGTAGATTAACCCCTGCCTCCAGTTAACGCACTCTTACTGTCAGGCACTAGAAGACTCTGAATTTACCTCTTGGAAGGAAATAAGACACTCTCTCTGTGAATGTCCATCAAAATGAAACAAAATGCCCCACTGTCATCTGGAGCTAAAATTAATGGAAATTATCATGATAGAGTATTCTATTAAAAAGTTGAAGTCGCCGCTGGAGTTGCAGAAAACACCAGGCTGTTGTCGACCTGGGGACAGAGGTTCCAGGACTATGATCTCAGGACCACATTTGCAGCACCATGTTTACATATTTCATGTTAACCATCTACTTGAGTTTCCTTTCACACTGACAATTTCAACTCCAATATTTGCTGGAATCTCTATACATTTTTAAACTAATGTAACAGTGATTGTCATTATCAAGTTTTCATTGTCATCACTGTGATATAGGAACTCAAGAAATATGAAATCATTTCTGTATAAAGTATAAAAATACATGGAAAAAGAAATTAAAATGATTAAGAGCCTCTTTTTCTGCTTTGTTGTTCAAACATTGATGAAGAATTGCTGGGATTTCAAAATAAAGCCAGACATCATATTATTATTGATGAGGATGCTAAACTTGTTTATCTTTACTGATATATCATAACACAAGTAAAAAGCGAAAAGCAAGGATTAAAAAATGCAATTTTATCATTCTAAATTTCCTTTAAGCATTCCATCTCACAAATTTCATCAGGAAAGGCTTTGAAATTAAAGCTTCGCTCAGTGGCATGAGGGCTAACTGAACTGTTTTTCCAGATGCAAATGGTATGGATGCTGCTGCCCATGGGCCAGCTCATCAGTCTCAGCAGTGCAAAAAGGCCCTTGAGTTGTTCAGCGCTTCTTCTTCTGTGACGCACAGTCTTTACGAAGTGTTTTACGGTGTCCGTATACTTAACTCAGCTTCCACTTGCCCCCTGTCTGAACCTCCTGCAAGTTGCTGGTCATTAAGTCACAAAATTAGTCCGAATGGAAGGGAGAGAGAGAAAAAAGTGGAACAGCCTCCGAGCAGAACGCAATGACCTCTGAACTCCTGTTGCTGCACGCACTCAAGCACACTTGAGTGCGTGTTTGTGTGAGAGTGTGTGACAGCCAGGGGTTAACCAAAGAATGTGCGCAAGCCTGCTGGAACCCAGGATAATTGAGCCATTTGTTGCAAGGTCACCACAGAGCAAACCCCGCCCCCAACAACCCCCTTGAAAAAAACTATGTCACCAGCAGCCTTGACCAGGACACAGAGAGGAGCTTTATTGAAAAAAAAAAAGGTAAACCACTGTTTATTATCCAGGCTTAACTTATCTTAGCGATGTATTACTGATTATTGTTTGTCCAGGTGCTCAATGAGCTGATCGATCCATGAAGACATGCGGATATTAAACTTTTCTTTCTATTACTGTGAAAGTAAAGCAGGCACACATTAGAGAAGCTGGGATTAAGAAATAGTGACAGGTTGTTACTTGAATGGCATAGTTCAATAATTAAAATAAGCCTCAACTATGATTATGATTGTTTGTTTGTTTGTGTCTGATCCTTTCCTTATGTATCAATATCGGTAAAGAATAAAGTCATTTTAAAGCTATCCTGCCAGAGCTGTACTTTTGTTTTTACACGACTGAATCACTTCGGAATGTTCCATTCCTCAGCTGCAAGGCGTTATGTTATTGATTTATTTGTTTCTTTTAATGCACCTACCATTTGCTTAAGAGGAAATGGTAATGGTAAAAATGCAAATGCCATTGGTAAATTCTGTGCGAAGACGACATAAGGGTTAAGTTGGATACTGCTGTGCAAAGAGGAAGTGGTGGGACATCGCACTAATTGACTTTACAGCCTCTTCGGAACAAAAAGTGTGGCTCCGGCTGAGAGTTTGTGTCCTCCAAACAACAAATTCCCTGCTCGTAAATGCATACTCAGCATCTTCTCCCCAATCACAGCGAGAAATGTGGATTGGAAGCCAATAAAACGATAGAACCAGACGACTGGAAGGAATGACAGTTCAGTTCTGTTCCTTCTCCAACAATAATTTTTCCTTTTTACTTTAGTTTAGTTTGTTTCATTTTTTTTACTTCAGTGAGAAGCTATCATCTATGATAAGAGAATCACACATTGACTAGGATGGGATGCCAGTTTCATGACATCTGAAAACAATTATTTTCTTTTTTTAATGTCCAAAGATAAAAAGGATCCTCCTCCAAATGTGACTATTCTCAGCAACTAGACATTTTCATTGTATAAAAAGCTTTGAATGTTGGCATAGTGATAACATATTGTGAACTGTGTCATGTTTTGAGAATATATTTCTCTGGAAATGTGTCTGGTTCATGTCTGTTAACATTTAATTTTCAATTTTTTCTATCCATTTTTTTTCCTTGGGATTCCAACTTTAATTTTTTTTTTTTTTTGTCCAGGAGGCTTGTCTCGAATCTTCTCTTCCTCCGTCAGGCATTAGGGCAGCTGGCATCTCTACGGTTCCACATTTTCTTCACCATTCTGGCTTCAATATTTATTAAAAATGACAAAAAAAGGAAAAATCCTCTAAAAGAATGTTCACATCTGTCCACAGTTAACCTCCTTATGTTTTACTAGGCGATACTGATCTACTGTAACCACAGCGGCACAGTGCCGCTGCGGCATTATGTATGTACTCACCGATTCCAACACAGCTAAACCGGAAAGTTCTAACACAAACTGATTTTTTTACGGGTGATATTTGTTTTGGAAGTGGTGAAACCGAGAAAGAGGAACAGACGCTTTTGTACAAGCAAGGTTCTCCTCACACAGAACATGCTTAAAGTTTGCATTTCAACATGTAGGTTAGCGAATTCTATTCAGATTAGGATTTTACCAGGCATAATTACAAATAAACTTTCTGGTTCTTACCAGAATTTCTTTATCAGTCTTTTTTCATTATAGTCTATGTCTATGTCTATGGCTACATGTATATGTATATATATATATATATATATATGTAGATGTAGATGTAGATGTAGATGTAGATGTACAGTATATGCCTATATATTGAAGGAAATTCCATTTATTTTTGTCTTTTAATTTCTTAGTTGTATTACAATACATCAGTAAAGCAATGAATTTAGTGGCTTATGTAATTTATCAATATTACTGTGATGCTTCCAGTTTGAAATTCCAGCTACCATTTGAACAATGGAGCAGGAGATTACACTGTTTATGATTTTTTTTTTTTGCGGCAAAACCCAATGACAGCGATTATTTCAACAGTCTTCTATGAAAAATACCTACATAAACAGTCACTCAGCAGCAGATCCTGACCCCAAGGTGGACAAAGATACATATCGTGTTTTAACATCAGTACCCCATTGAAGACGTTGGGACTTAGTGACCCTACTCATTATTCATTTCAAAACATTTTTAAAATAGTGGGCCATCACTCAAATAGTTAATTCACAAGCCAAATGCTTAATTCATATCATTCATACTGATTATTTCTATACAACAAATTCAACTCAGAGAAGTCATTAGCCAGCAAGTTATATGTAGGGGGATTATTGGGTTCTGATCAGATGAAGAGGTTCCAGGAAATAACTCCCAACTGATAATATTCTGAATGTTGCTATATTGAGTGAATGAAATAGCTCCACAAAGTCCCAAACCTAAAAAAGGATTCGTCTCTCAGGCGCATATCAAACCTAATCCTGCACCAAACAGAAATTTGTATGAAGATTCTAATCTGGGATCAGGTTAATCTCGTCTGGGAAACAACAAACTGCAGTGACCCTACAACTAAGCCAAGAAGAGGCAGCCAGCTAATAGTCTTAGCCAAATAGTTAATGTTCAGTGACTGAAACAAGACAGACATACTACTCCCGCCCAATTGGAATGAGTTGTGTTGAGTAACTTTGGTTGTACTATGATGGAATACCATCATAGTAGGAATATCAGAATACCAGAAACAAAATAATCAGAGTAACAACAACATTTTCAATACTTGGTCAAGAGCCAATATCTAACAGTTGTCTTGGTGCATGAGCATCATGCTCCACCTCCATAATTTCATGTTTTGTTTTGGGGTTTTTGCAGGGGAGAGGGGCGGGGGGTTCTCCAGTGGTTGGAAATGAAGATGACAGATATTAACATGTTTGACATGTGTTTTTGTGTAAGTATTTTCACTTTTCACTTTTACCTCTTCAGAAAAAAGACTCAGATGATCTGGCTAAACTTCCTTAATCCAGGCCCTTCAGATCATATCCTCTGCCTCTGTTTCTGGACTCGTCTCACTTTGTCTTGCCTCCAGACGCGGGGATATTCTCAATATCACTCAGGGCAGGAAAACAAATTCCTCTTGAATCCTCCAAAAAAGAAAAGAAAAAGCAATACGGCAAAGAAAAAAAAAAATATTGATCCTTTGAATATCTGTTACCAAACATTCAAAAGTTGTTGTTTTTTTCTTATAATACGGACAACAAGTTTAGGCATCAAGGTATCGCTGGCAGTGAAGTCAATGACGGATCAAGAATCAGCCCTGAGAAAAGATAGAAAAAAATGGTTAATGCAGTGTACGCACGGGATGTTGTGTTGCACTACCTCTCTTTCTACACACACACACCATCCCCAGGGACATAAATTTTTCAGTGTTTTTGTTAGTTACAGTCTGTTGGGTCGTGGCTCAGCACACAAACTAGTTTTCTACTAAACACATGGGATGATGACCTGAGTGGAAAAAAAGTCAATATAAGTAAACAGGGTTAATGATTTTATAACTATGTGCCCAAGTGTCTTTTTGCGGTGATTTAAAACCTGGGAAAACATTTTTTTTAAAAGACAAGGCAATGTTGAACAAGGTTGTGTGTTTTCGTTTGACCCATTCCAAAAGCAGCAGCACTTTGACCTCCAACGCCCATCTGATCAAATGCTCCATCAGACACCTGATGTTTGTCCACAACAACCAACCATCTCCGTCATCACAAAGCAGAAAATATTGGTTTAGTGCCTGCTAAAAGTTTGACATTCAACAAGTAATTATACCAATAGCATGTTCATAATGCTGTGAAAATGTTTATTTTTTAAATTACCTCTCTTTTTGTCACCCTCCAGCGGTGCTATTGACCTTTTTTGAAAACCAACTTCATGACATTTGGGCGAGAGATAGGGCTTAGCTTGGTCGGGACAACTGTCAGTCACAGGGCCACATACAGAGTGACATACACGTGAACATGGGCTCGAGGTCACTAGATGGGCTTCTTGATGCACATCGGCATATAAATAAAACTGATTTTTCATTGGAATGTAATGAGTGAGTTCCATATGACAATATTTTTTAGCATCTCATGAGTGCAAGATGTTGTTGAATAGGCAGCTTTAGCAGTTGGCAGTTCAATTCTCAGCTCACGGTTCAATCCCCAGCTCCTCCTGTCTGCATGCTTAAGTGTCCTTTGGGAAGACACTGAACTCCCATATTGCTGCCGATGATCTGGTTGGTGCCAGGTATAGGAACTCTGCCATCATCAGTGGGTGAAATGTTGGATGTAATCCAGTGTAAAGCACATGAAAGATGTATTCCATTCCACTAGGTCATACCTGGTAGCTTAATAAAACATCAGAGCAGGAAGCCTGTCTTCCACATCTTTCCAGAAATGACATCCAACTGATTTAACCTCTGACCTTGACAAAAAACAGATAATTCAGCAGTGGTGAGATTTTAAAAATAACTCCGGCTTAACATCTTTAACAAGCAGTAAAGCTCAACAAGATATGCTATTAATTGTTTTATTTTGTAGGACGCTGGATTAACTTGCTCTCAAAAACACAGCCCTTCCAACTTTTTATCCATATGTGCTTGTTTTTCTTTTTTTTCTGAAGCATCAAAAGTCTTGAATAAATTAGAGGCTTTACAGCGAATGTATTTCCTGCTGTCACTGGAACCAAAAGTTAAGAGCTTCTCTCTTTGTCTGCACACACGTCATGTTTCCCCCCTTAAACCCTAAGATATGCCACCAAATACCTGACATATTTAGCGCCATCTGACTCTGATATTAAGAGAGCCATGATATTACAAAACAATTTTCCGCTTTCAAATCCCACGCAGTCCCGGAAGCCTTGAAAATGCCAGGTGGCTTTGGGCCTGTCTGCCACCACAGAACGACGGGATGGTTTGGAAATTGACACATACCGGGAAAAAAAGAAAGCTGAAGCAAATATACGGGCTGGGACAACTTTTAATGGAAAAAATAATCCAACAGCGTGCCCACTCTAGAGGACAGCAGCAACTAAAGAGCAAGATGTGTCTCACACAGACTTAGCATTTTTAGCGAAATCAAGTCTTAGATGCAATCAGTTGTGTCATTTTTTTATGAAAAGCTGGTTTTCACCCACATCATTTGCCTCTGGAACGGAGTACAAAGAGATATTGTAAAAAAAGGAAGATTCAATGATTAAAAGCCTTTGGCAAAACTTCTATTCTTCAGTCTGACCAATAAAATTGGCAATTTTTTAAAGTAAAGTCAAAAGGTCTTACAGTTCTTTAAGACATGCTAACAATTTGAGCGTTTAAAATTATTCAGCATCAGGTTTGTGTTTCAAGGAAACCCTTAATTTCAAGGCCTTTTCTTGCTGTTGGTCCATCTGAGGTTACGAGGGTGATAGTCCCAAAAAATCTGGAGGAGAGTCGAGCAGTAGCCGAACGGCTCTCGCCGGCATTTGTTCCCCTCACTCTTTGGTCTTTTATAGAAAACGTAGAGTTCAGTTTCTTAACTGGCAAGCTCTCTTTTGACTTGCTTGATATTTTTAATAGGGGTTATTTTCTCATTAATGTTTTTGTTAAATAGCTTTTTAGATCTGAAACCCTGCAGACACAGGGAGAACATGCACAATCCATACAGAAAGGCCCTCAGTTGGAATCAAACCAGGGACCTTCTTTTGAGCCACTGCGCCACCATGGTGCCCCCAAATAAATATTCTCAAAGTGAATAAATAATGCCCTCTAATCAGTGGCAAGCACTACCAAAAGCTGCAGGCTAAGTTTGATCACACAGCAGATCACCACGGGCAGCAACAGAAACTTAGCACACATTTGAATTATCACTGCACTCTGTGACCCTGAACACGCACGCTCTCATGAGAAATCCTCTCACATGTCCAGATGGCGCAACGCACACACACACACTCACTCAGAGAATACTCATGCACCGCTGTCCGATCTTGTGATTGTAAATTAATGCTTTCAGGCCCTTGGCTTTTGGTTCCATGATTACCAATTACGTTTCACTCAGCCTCCATTCAGAGTCCAAGTGGAGTGGAGCTGCATGAGTTATCAGAGTCGGTGTCCTCATTGTTCATTATTACCACATTAGCATTCCAGCCGCTGAAATATTGATTCTACTTGTTGCTGTGCACAAGTTGCTCCCATCATGTGACACTAGATTTGGGATTTAGAAATGCGCATGTTCGTTTTAAAAGGCAGTGGCTGATCTTTTTTTTTTTTTACTCTGACCCACATCCTTGACAACATTGTCCGCCTAGGTCGTCACTCTGCACGACACATTATACCATTTTAGAACACAGACATTCACCTCTCAGATGTATGTGCGCACGTACACAAACATGCACACACACTCACACAAGCATTCATCTACCTCTGTGACCTGAATACTCTGATATGGACAAAGACGAGGGAACAAATCTGCCCCCTATACTACAAGGTGCTTGCATGTGTTAAGCTACAAGCTGGAGGCTATTTTGCCATTAAAAATTAATATAGTTATTTATTTTCCATTGTCCATTTCCTTCCTGGAGTGACAGAGTGAACTTCCACTGGTGGTCTTGACGCATCACAGACTTATCCTGGTGATCTTCTCCAGCTCGGTAGTAACAGGTTATTAAGAAACACCCTCTGGCACAAAGCTCCAGCACACACAGATTGTCCCAACATGGAAGTACAACGCAGAATATTTGACACAGAGCTTGGTCAGCTTCAGGCACTCTAAAAGGAGAGCATACAAGTGTTTATCTGCACGTTAGGTGCTTTGATTTACTCACTTGCTATCAGAGACTAGTAATATGTGTCATTCACACCTGTATGACGCACAGTCTACTTTCCTAATGTTATATATCAGAGAACACACTGGACCGGTCACCTGTCAATCACAGAGCCACATATAGAGACACTGAATCAACTCAGACAGGAACATTCAGACTACGGACAGAAAGGCCCCTTGGAATTAGACTGGGCCTCTTGCTGTGACGCAGAAGTGCTAACCACTGTGCCCTGCTCGCTGCGAAGAAATTCTGAAAAAGTGACCTTGGAAGAAAAGTTTTCCAGGCCAGAGGGTGGCAGTAGTGTGTATCTGGATTTTCCCAAAGACTACAGACTGCAGATAAAATTGGGTTGAAAAAAAAATATATCTCTTGACATTTATGAAAATATTGCATCAAATGGAGAGAAATCGGACTCACAACAACCAAAGAAACCCCCGTCTAAATGCACTGTGTACAGTAAAGTAAGAATTTCATTGTACACATGACAATCAACACTTTGAATCTTGAATCTTGAAAAAAAAATGGGCACGGGTTGGTAGGATTGATCAAACAAGGCGACGCTGTGAAAAATCAAGAATTCTGTATTGGTGCACTCCAGATGAAATTATCCGCCTCCTGTCTCACTTCTGTTTCTCTTCACATGCACCCCCGGCCTCACTGAGGCATATCAGCTGATTGTTGATTCCTTTAGTCAGCCAGAAAAGCTACCACCATGGGGCCGGCCCGCAGGTCACATAGCAAGCAGAAGCCTCACTGATGATGCCTTGGTCAACTGTAGGGGGTCCAACAGCATTAAAACACCTTGATAATTTCCATGTCCAATTAAAATGAATCTGATGGTTGTTCAACACAGAACCTGTCTAATTAATCCAGAAAAATGTCTGGGACATTTTATACCTGGACAGCAGGGAGGTGTCATGGTGAACTTGAAGGTTCTAATCCAGTTGCCAGCTGTCTTTCTGTGTTCTCTACTGGTCCTGCCTGGGTTCTTGGTCTTTACACCGCAGCAGGTTCATTAAACACTCTGCATACTGGATGTCTTTATATGTGCCCATGTGATTGACAGGCGACCGATCCAGGTTAAACCTCGCCACTCACCCAGTGTTAATTGGGATTGGCTCAAGCCCAAATATCTGCACAAATTCAGCATAGCTGTCAGTGGGGAAGGGAGCTCTCCTTCAGGTTTTCCCTTCAGGGGTCACCATAGTGAATCAACCTCCTCCATCTAACCCTATTCTCTGTACTCACTTCTCTTCCACCAACTTAATTCATGTCCTCTTTCACTACATCTATAGATCTTCTCTTTGACCTTCCTCGAGGCCTCCTGCCCGGTAGTTCCAACCTCGGCATCCTTCTTCCAAAATATTAACTGTCCCTCCTCTGTACATGACCGAAACATCTCAGTCTAGCTTCTGTGACCTTATCTCCAAAACATCTAACATGTCCTGTCCCTCTGATCCTAACCACCCTCATCAGTCCAGAAGTGAACCCAAAGATCTTCATCTCTTCTACCTCATGCTCTACATCCTGTCTTTTCCTCAATGCAACTGTCTCTAAACCATACAGCATCATTGGTCTCATCACTGTCCTGTATACCTTTTCCTTTCACTTTGGCAAGCGAGCTCAGTAAGTGCACATTAACCCTAAAACCTTGAGTTACTACTTATTTATAACTAAAAGGTTTGTCTCTAGTTATTCTTTTCTTGTAACAGGCAAGTCTCTGTGTCAAAATATGATAGGAGGTGCATGATGATCTATCATGCTCAATTCCATTCTGAAGAGTCATGCTGATTGGATATAGATGGAAATCCAGATATCGCCTTTCAGCTTGATTTGAATTTGGATTGCATTATGAGTATTTTTTTGACATTTCGCTTTTTCAAATGAAATTTGTTCATTAGGTAAGAAATGTTTATAAATGGTTACTCGTGCTCTGGGCTTGTTGAGTTGTGAACATTTTGTGCCACAATTGGAATCAGAGAAGGTAAACAGAAAACAAAACAACTTGGAGCAGCTTAATGATTATAAAACTATTGAGTGTATAGGAAGTGATTGCAGGCCAGGACTTAATATCCTACTGGCTGCTGCTCTCTGGTTTAAAAAATCCTTAAAACTGTTCCCTAAAAATGGTTGTATGTTCCAGTTACTGGAACTAGCAGTGTCAGCATTATGCAAAACCCAGCCCTACATTTGCACAGACATGCTAGCTCATGATTGTCAGCTAGCTAAAATATTAAGAGTCTTAACATCGGGAATGAATACATGAATAGAAAAGATGCGAAGAGCGTAGGTTTTTTTGGGGGGCAAAATGAAAGCCTCTGCCGGTTTAAAACCTCCGACTTTTTATTTAGCTGATTTTCTTCTTCTTTTCAACTGTCACATCCAGTTAGCCCTGTCAGGAATATGGAACACCGCGCCCTCAGTTTCCACAAAAACATTGTCCAGAAGTTCACAGCTAATGAATATGTTAGTGGCTCAAAAAATTAAAAATGATTTGAGGCACAAACACGGGGTGTACAGACTCACTGTAAATAATCATCTCTAACTTTATAATGTGACCAGTTTGTCAATTGAAATTTCAAGTGTGCTACAATAATGGCTTCCATTATCTTTTCTCTCATGCTGCTCCGGAGCTGAGGCCGACTCGGGGTTGGGGGAGAAAAGGAGACGACATGGGCCAGTCCAGCTCAATTTTCTCTAAAGTGCACCCCGGCCAAACCCCAATCACCCAACGTGCGTCACTGCTCTCTTAATAACACGTGTGGAGAATATTTTTGAATGTTCATAAAAGAATAATCACATTTGCCCCCCTTACCATCAACCCCAACCCTGGAGCACTCGGACTTGGACTGCTCGCATCCAGCTGAGCCGCAGAGGCAGAACAACTCGCTGTCAATTGGGTGAACCCCCAACCCATCCAATGTGAAAAGTGGAGTAAACAACAATGCGTAGCACCGTGGCCTTTCGGGGGGAGGTGGAGGGCTGCTTACTCGGCCGATTGTCGATGCTGGAATTGAGGGCCTCCTGAGAGTCCATGAACATGAAGAAGAAGGTGCAGGAACAGCTGGAGAACAGTAGAGCATTGCAATATGAATCATGGCTCTTTCCTTAAAGAGCATCTCATTGTATTATATTTTTTACTATCCATCTTATTCTTCAGCCTCAGTGCGGGTAGATTTATAGACAAGGAAAACTTGTGCAAAGAGATTGGTGAGAGATTTCAACAACATGCTTGTCTAATTTGTTGATGAAAGATGATTAATTAGATTGTGTTTTAATTGTTTCTGTGTTATCGTTGGAATCAAACAGCAATTGATCAATATAAATTCCTGCTGGTTGTATTTCATTGACGACAAAGCCAGTGGGGGGGGTGAAGCGCTCTCAACTGATGGTTAGCAGGTTCTGGTTGGATCAGACTGGGTTTTTTACATGTGGGATCACCAAGTTCTCCACCTGGCTGCCTGAGTTCTTTTAAGGTTCGCCATATTCCCCTTCCCGTTCAAGCAGTCACAAGGCTAATTGAGGATACTAAATTGTCTGTAGGTTTGATTGAGAGGGCAGATGATTAGATTTCTCTGTATGTGGCCCTGTTATTGACAAGTGACCCCTCAAGGTCAAACCCTCTCACCCAAATGTTGTCTGGGATTGGCTCCTGCTGCCCTGCGATTGTTTGCAGGATAAGTTGGATAGAGAATAATGGCATTCAATGTTTCTGCCACGCTAAGCTAAAATCCTCCTAACTGTGTATGCTTGAGTAGTAACTATTTTTCCCATCGACATTTTTCAGTGATGGCCATACAACCTCAGCTAATTTTGAAATGACTGTTTTTTTGTGCATCCAGCTTTCATTCTACTAATAAGTGAAGCGAGAAAATACAAAACCAGCTGAACAAGAACAACTAATTTTGAGGGGTCAGTCTTCCCATATATCTCCCGCCTTTTGGGTGTGTTATGTGTTTTCAATCATCCATCCATACATCTTCTTCTGCTTATCTGAAGTCGGGTTGCGGGGGCAGCAGCCAGAGCAGGGAGGCCCAGACTTCCCTCTCCCCAGCCACATGGTCCAGCTCTTCTGGGGGGACCCCAAGGTGCTCCCTGGCCAGCTTAGAGACATAGTCTCTCTAGTGTGTCCTGGGTCTTCCCTGTGGCCTCCTCCCAGATGGACATGCCCGGACTACCTCCCTTGAGAGGCGTCCAGGAGGCACCCTGACCAGATGCCCGAGCCACCTCATCTGACTCCTCTCTATGTAGGGGAGCAGGGACTCTACTCCAAGATCCGACCGGATGTCTGTACTTCTCACCTTATCTCGAGGGGAGTGTCCGGCCACCCTGCAGAGAATACTCATTTCGGCTGCTTGTATCCGTGATTTTTGTTCTTTCGGTCACTGCCCACAGCTCACGACCATTGGTGAGGGTAGAAACGTAGATCGACTGGTAAATTGAGAGCTGTGTTTTCAATCAGTATTCTTGTAATTACTCCGGAAGGCTGGTCGATATATAGATCAGTTTATTTCTTCTCTGGATCTGAAGTCTGCACCTCTGCACCCCCCCCCCCACTCCAAACACTCACACTTCCAACTTTAAGCCACTCCCCTGACTCCATCTCTGACCCCTCTGAGAAAAACAGCAACACACTGGACTCAATGAAGCTATTTGTCAGGTTTATGATTCTAATTCAAATTGACAGTGAATGCTGGTTGGGTCTGGTGTTTTGGTTCCCACTCCCTTCGCATCCGTTACAGCAGCCTTTGATCAACAATCTCACAATCATTTCTATGAAATATATCAAATGGATCTCATTTGTTTATCTAACAGCATAATGAAGAAGGTTGGATTTCTTCTTTCTTTTTTTAATCAGCTCAACAGAGGCAGCGAAACACTGAACATATTGCCATTGCATAATGAAATGCTGTTTCCTCTGCTGTGATTTGTGACAGGCAGGCGCCACGGCAGGAATTGTTCCAGCTCAATTGAGAGGTTCTATCTGTCCTCGTGTTCTCCACAGTCCAAAAAGCTGTCAGCAAGTTCACTGACAACTCTAACTTTGTGTGTGGGAATTAAAGGGTGAATGGGATGTCTACATATGTGGCCCTGTGATTGACAGATAGCTCTTTGATCGATAGGTGACCAGTCCAGGTTAAGCCCCGCCTCTTGCCTGAATGAAAGCTATAACTGACTCCTGCTTTTAAACCCCTGTCCCCTGAGACCATGCAAGCAGGATCAGAAGCATAATGAATGCCCACTCTGTATTTAATTGATATATAAGTTATAAATACATATTTTAAAGAAATAAACGTAATACAAATACAAACAGAAACAAATATTATTTTGGAAGATAGACCTTTTCTCGGTGAATATTTTTTTTTATAACACAATTCTAACCTGTGAGGAGAGACGAGGCAGTAAGTGTGGAGTGTTAATATCCAACTCCAAAGTGCTACAATAACTAGAATAAGTTTGTATTCTGCGAGAATAAAGTTTTAATATTTCAATTAAAAAATACATGAAGTTTTAAGACTGAATTTGTGTTGAAAATACTGGACAGCATCTTGGAATTTTATGTAATGAATTAAAAAAAAGATAAACTTCTTATTTGATCCCAAATTGATAGATTATTTGTAATTGGAAGTAAAAAAAAACATGTTATTTCATCAAAATGAAGTGATAGGTCAAAGAAAAACATTAAAAGGTTATTTATGTTATGAAAAAGCTTGATATTACTACTCATATTGTGGGTTTCACAAATGCTTTTAGTTTTGCTGGTGTGAAAAAAATGATATCTATTGATTTCTTTGCATTGATTCTCAAGGGTTACTGACATTATGTCTTGACCGATCATCTTTCAGTGTAGCCACACAAGCAAGAAATCATGAAATAGCCTTCAATAACTTGAAGTGATCCCTGACTATAGTATATAACAACATCTAAGTGAGGCGACAATACAAGCTTTTCCCTCTTATAAAAAACATTGCCATGCAGGAGGGCCTCAGAACACCGCAGTATCATGGAGGAAGAAGGAGAAATCTCAGCAGCACTGTCTCTCATCCCAACCTGCTGAGGAGGAGCTCCTCTGGGGGATGATGAAGAAGCTGATTAGCCAGCAGCTTTTGGTTTGATCAAACAGCATCAACCACAAAGACAAACATTTAAAAAATAAAATGTGTCGAGGCCTGGACACAGGGGGAAAAAAAAGGAAATGAAATAAAACAACGTCAAGGAACCAGCAATGCTAAAAAATGCTTTTACTTTTTCTGATCCTGTACCTTTTTTCGTCCTGGAAGACTTTTATTGATGAATGACACATCAAAGCAGGATTTTACTCTGAGCTCACAAACTGCATTTCAAACAGCCTAAGATATTGTCAAAATCAAGAGACACCCAAAACTACTTTTCTTTTCTTGGTGAAACTTACTCATTTTTGAAATCTTTCAAATTCAGAGTGTTATCAGCTTAATAACTGATGATACCAATTTCTGATGACATGTTCTCTCTGTATCTGGAGGAGTGAGATGAGGAGGCAAGGGGATTTGGTCAGAAGGCCTCCCTGGTGAGATGGTCTGGTTATGTCAAACTGGGAGGAGGATCAGAAGACTCAGGACATGCTGGAGAGACTATATGGAATTACTTTGGATCCTCCTTGGAAGGGCAGGACCAGGTGGCAGGGGAGAGTGAAGTCTGGGCCTTTCTGCTTAAGCTGCTGCCTCTACGACCAAACCCCAGCTGAACGTTAGAAGATGGAGAAATGGATGGATGTTCTGGGACTTCAAGTCCCGAACACAATTACCCACCAATTTGAGTTTTCCTATGAAAAAAGAGACCATATCTGCAAAATCAATGATAACAAATGGAAAAATATATTTCCCAAAAGTGAACAAATAACTTTATTTATACATATATAAGCCGCACTTGTCTATAAGCCGCAGGTGTCCTATTTGTAATATGAGATATCTTTACAGAAAGATGTGACACAGACACATTTTTTTGAACTTTTATTGAAATACATACCAGAAATGTTTTTTTCCGACCAGTGTCAGTGACACGTCTGATTAAAAAAGACTAACAATGAATAACACTAGGAAAATTCCATCCACTTTCTATCCCTGCTTTGTCCTACTCCAGTTGATCACTATCTTCGTCTTCCTCCAGCGCACTAAAACAATCAAGAACATCTTCTTCAGTGTTGGAATTGAACAGCGGTGGAAACACCTCGGCCGTCTGCTCTCTGTACGTTCAACCAGTTTTCAAGAGCATTTTCAAGTTTGCATCTGCTTTTTTTTTTCTGCTTTTTTTCACCGCTGAGAGCTCAAAAAAATCCATAGATTAGCGGCATCGTTATGTAAGCCGCAGTGTTCAAAGCGTGTGCGTATATATATATATATATATTTGTTCAAAACGTGGGCGTATATATATAATATATATATTATATATACACACACACACATATATATATATATATATATATATATATATATATATATATATATATATATATATATATATATATATACACATGCACACCGCATATGCATATATGCTATACACATATCTAGATATAGATATAGTCCTATATAGATAGGACAGAGTGTCATTTCGACTTGGGGGCACTGAGTTCAG
>CAAKHD010004204.1:0-50213 GCA_901007705.1 Fistularia tabacaria | reverse complement strand
TGATGGAACCCTTTTAGGGGCTGAGCTTGGTTTTATTTAGCAAAGAATTTTTTTCGACTCATTTCGGGGTGCCTTTGGCCCCCCCCCCCCCAACTCTTACCCCTCCCCCTCCTGCTCAACCTCCCCGTCCAGCTGTGACTCTTAAACATTAGCTAGTGAGTGCATGCAAGAGGCCCAGCCAAATTCTTCAGTCAAAGACAAACAACTGTGTTTGCTGATAGTAATCGCAGGTCATGTGTTAATATAGAGAAACTGGTTCAGACGCAGGTTTACGTGCAACTGAATCTGGGCCTTGCCATCAAGAGTCCCTGTTTTTACCTGAAGTTTCATTGATTTAGTTTTTTTTAATGTATAATCTTCCATTGATTTTAGTTAGATTCTTTTGTGCTTTAAAACTAAAAGAGATCATTGTTGTTGTTTTTTTGTGTTTTGTGTTTTTCCCTCACACAGTAGATAATAATCAGAGTAGTTTATAAAAAAAAGGGTAATATATATGTATCATTAAATAAGTGAAATACAAAATTAAATACGGTAGTTATAGATTTTTAGCTTTCTTCTAATAGTATTTTTGAGCTTCTGTTGGGCTAGCAAGGCTCCCTCAATGATTTCAAAGGGTGCACTATTGATTTTCTTTGTTGTTTCCTGAAAACTCCAAATATTTTTTGTACATCAGCTTTGTGCTATAAGTTTTAAGAAAGGGACCGTAAAACCACTTGAAATATCTCTGCGGCTTCTGGCAAGTGGAGGAGTCGGACTCATGGAGCTTGAATGAGACAGCTCAACTCTCCTCTGTGGCTTTTGGATTCCGGGAGTTAATTTCGCTTTTATTTTCTCTGCACACCATACTGGTATAGAGCAACCACCAGTCAAAAGATGAGCCATGACCAAAAAGAATTAGATTTGGAAAAAGAAAATGGAAACTGGGATTACGGTAAAGATACAAGGAGGCACATAATTATTTCAATAGTGGAGGAATTCCAATCCCAAGGCCCATCATGAATCGCATGATTGACCCCTGAATCTATTGCAAAAGATACCTATTCTCTAATTTAATTTTCTAATTTAAACTCATTGTCTAATACTTGCCTCTTCATTTGTACAGTTTTTCTTTTCTTTGTTTAATAGAGTTAAGATTACCATTTCCTTTGACAGGGATTTAGATGACATCTCTGGACTCCAACACATACAGTACAGTTAAGGCATTGTTGCGGACTTCATGGCATTCTTGACAGAAAAAACAAACAAGAGCATCGGTGGCAGTATGTCATGGTGGTAAGCACTCAAACCTCAGAGCGCATAGGCTCATGGTTTGATTCCCCATGTTCTCCTCCTGCCTTCTTGGTTTTCTCCAGGTTCTCTGTCCATAGACCAAAAAAAGGCGTCAGGTTCATTAAAGACTCTAAATTGGTTCTGTATGTGTGAATGAGAGAGTGAAGAATGGGATGTCTCTGCATATTGGGCTGTGATTGACAGGTGAGCAGTCCAGGTTGTTCATTGTCCGCTGGCCAGCAAGGGGGTCTTTGTTTATCGATGAAGAATGAATCAAATTTACTGCTTGCATGTCAGCTTATGCTTGCAGTGGTTGGAGATACTGCTGTTTGTCTTTTGGATTGTGGCTAAAGTATTTCTTCTGTGATAACACTCAAGTCTGAGGCCTCAGTATTCCATTATTTACATTTTTTAGCTTGTGGAAAGACTGGTGTGGACAGTTGACATCTAAATAGCTAAAAGTGGTAGTTTCGATTGATCGAAGTAATTCAATTTTCACTGTCAGAACCTCCATTTAAAGCCAAGCCTAAACTTGAAAATCTTAGTACCAGATAACAAGAAATTGTGTGACAAATGTGTGCCTGGCGGGCTGTTTGGAATGGTGTCACGGGGGGTAGTTACCCTTGCCCAGAGCATTTCGGAGATGTCCACCAGGCTAAAACTGTCGGGCCTTCACTCTGCAGGCTGGCCATTTGCTCAGCTGTCATGGCAGTGCATCGCCTATCTTTGCTTTGAAGGCCTGTCTTACAAGGTTAATTTAATTTAAAAGTGATAAGACGGTTTCTTCGGGTCCTTAAGGAACCAACTGGATGTGTTGGAAAATACGCTGTTGGGCTTAACATAAAGGGCTCCTTGTGTAATTTGCCGATGAGGCAATCGGTCTGGTCTCTTCTACACTGATAGTTCCTTTGTTCTCCAAGCTAAATTCCACCACAAATCCAAAATTAATGAATTAATGAATGAATGTGCCTATTTATTTTCATTTTCATATGGACTAGCAAACCTCACTCAACAGCAGGTCACCTCAGCAGTGCCCTCTTGTTTATTGGAATCATAATAATGTACCTTCTTTTTCCTGTACCACAGTGTAACACAGTTTTTGCGACTAATTGTTGAATTTGACGAAAAGAAAAAAAATACCTGATGAGTAAATATTTGTGCAGCAGCTTCTATCCATGATTGGATGAAGTCTCTGTAACTTCCTCCTCCTCTTTGTCAGGTGTCCATGATATAGTAAATATGTTGATAGATTTATTTTTTATTCCAATTAAACCCGGCCAAGAAAATGGTCAGAAACAGTAACAGGTTTGTTGGAACTCAGATTAATGATTTCCATTAAATGGCACAGAAACTTCAGGGAATTCTTTGTAGAGCCTCCCCTCAAGCAGTCAAGTCCCACAAAGGAGTCTGTTGCATTGGGAGTTGGTGCATTCTTGGTCCTGGCAGTTTCTGCCAAGAGTTTTGAGCTTCTCCCTGGTTTCCCAGGTTTGATTTTGTTTTTTTCTGGTCATGTTTGGAGATCATAAAGACATTAAGAACAGAGCAGTGGTCCGAAGAGAATCATCTATAGTAAAGTAACATTACGACATTCCCAGGTCAAAGGTTGACTTGGTTCATTGCTGCACTTTTTAAGATCTGTTAAAAAAAGATTGACTCTGTTTTTGCTTTCAACTTCCAGTTTTACCAAATGAACTATCATTAATTCTAAGAAAAAAAGAAAATTTAAAAAAAAAAAAGGAAAGAGGCAGAATTCTGGCACTATAAGTTGTTCTTGTCACTTCAGGTTGAATGCATTATACTCAAATCAAGGTCAATATCTCTGAAAGAATACAGGTGTAATAAGTTAACTTCTTCATTTGGCAGACTTTTTTTTTTTCGTTTAAGTTTTTTGATACAGTGTCCAAAGGGATTGTACAATTTCTGTGGTACATTACAATGTTGATAGCTTTCTCTACTATTGTGCTGTTTGATCTTTACAAACCCAGGTTTTACATGCTTAACTGTTATTTAAAGTCCCAGTTACAGCCTTACAAGTCCTGCATTCAGTTACTCTTTATGGTTCAGTCTTGATAGTGGAGGAGGGGCCTCCTGCTTCTGACATTACAGGGAATCTAAAAAACTGAATAGCATGTGAAATGGCACAATTACAGAGCATCCAGCACCCAGAAAACAGAGTGGATTGGCTGATTTCTCTTTTTTGTAGAGCCCGGATTTGATACTTTCGAATTGGCAAAACAAATTACACATCTACTTGCAACATGGTATATTTTTGTCGTAGCCAATATTTCCATCCCGCCACTCCAACTCAGGATTGTTTTCTTTCTCATACTGCAGTAGCACTTTCTTAAAGTATGTAACTGTATAACATTAAGTAGAGATGCCAAAACCACAAAGGCCATGAGCCACACTTCCCCAGATAAAAAGAAGCTGTCGTTATCTTCATATACAAGCAGACATTTCTTTTAGGCAACAAACTTGATACTTAGACTCTTCAGTGTCACAGCTATCAGTTATCTTAAAGACTATCATGCCTTAGTTACTCTGAGGCTTTTTATTACAAATAAAACCGAAACACACTACCCTTGCATTTGTCACCTTAGCATTGTCTCACCTTCATCGAAGGCCACCGTGCTGTTTTGACTGGAGTTCCCCAGTTTTAATGATTCATTGTGTTTTGACCAGCCAGGCTCCAGCCTTCAAACACGCCTCATTCTTTTTTCTTCAGGACAAAAGGGTTGGCCTAGGTGGAATTAACCCGCCCGGGTGGGTCAAACAAATTCCAGCAGGTTTGTTTTTGCTGATGGGACTGAAAAAGGGCATGTAGTGTAGGTGCCACTTTATGTGGTTCTGCTGTTTGGGCTGTTTTGCGCAGAGCAGGTTCTGTTTCAGCAGTACAAATTGCTGCTGGATTTTAAAGTCGTGGCCTTGGCCACAGATTAAATCTGAGGACAACATGAACGTATGACACGGGAGGGAATGATGGATCTGACCACAGAGATCCTTCAAGCAAAGACTGTTGCCTTTCGTGGCATCTTCACCAAATATTTCAGTCAAAATCATTGTCTGTTGCTTTGCTCCAGAGGATTGTTGATAATTCAGATAAGCAGTCATCAGAACAGAAGTATGGTCATAGTTTGGTCTGATTGTCCTCCAGTAAACATAAATCCTGATGCTGATTTCCAGCGTCTGGGTCAGCTCTGCAGGAAGTTGCAAAGCAGTAGATTTAAAAAAAAAACAAACAACAACAGCAACAAAAAAACAACTGAAGGCCTGAGTTTTGTATTACCTTGTAAAGAGATCAAACACTGTTACTTTGGCGGTAAACTATAATTTAACCTTTTGTATAACCTCTTTTATTTGCTTATTCATTTATTTATTTATTTCAGCTTATGACCAGACTTCAAACCTGAGCACGATTCCTTTTTAACCAGACCCAAATGAGATTTTATTTTTAATTTTTAGAAGGTTGGTCAGGGAGCTCCTGGTCTCATTTTCCCTTTCTTTTGACTTTGACTGTTGCTCAGAGGGCGGCACAAGTTATTGGAGTTAAGGGACTCTAAATGAAAGCTGTCTATACCTTTCATGTGGTGCACAACAGTGGAAAGCTTGCTGAAGATTAGGGCCGATTTTTATTATAAAAGGGTTCCAAGTGTGACGCATCAACTCCAGTTGAGCAAATGAGGAGAAGTAGCAGCTCTTGTGCGGCTGCAGCGATGACTCAGCACTCGAGGCTAGTCTTCTGTCTCCATTCTATTGGGGAATGATGTGTGTGTCTGTTTGTCTATGAACATGTAGGTCCATATTTTTTCCCCTTCTAATAAATCAAGCAATGTAACATGGACATTTTACTTTCAGAACATTGAGTCAGTCTTTAGGATGTTATTAAATAACACATTAATGAGTGTGTGGCTCTGCAAAATCTGAAATAGAAGTGATTCAGTCATTTGTCATATGCGATAGTAAACTAGTGAATGTTTGGTCAGAGAGATCCATTACTTAAGAATAAAAAAATCCAAAACGGTCAAATAATTATCAGTCTTCTGTGCAAATGAATAGACCACACTCAAATGACAGGTTCAGATAACAGAAGTGATGCACCAACAGCATTTCTCCTGGTTAGTTGTCTACAGCCCAGCTTTTCTCATATATTTTTTTATTTATTTAATTATTTGCAATTGTCTGTTTTTTTGCAAGTTTTCTGTAATGGACAAAGGACTACATACTGTTTGTAAAAGGCGGTGCTAAACTGCTGTGAGCTAAAAATCCATCCTTAGATGCTATCCAACTTACTTAGGTGAAAACACCAATCGATTTGTTTGTGATTTTTAGGTTTTTTTTTTTTGGACGCAAAATGATTACATTGGATGCATTGTGGCTTGTATTCTTAGTCCCAAGTAGTAATGACCTTCAAAGTGGTGAGCGGAGTTGGTGGAGTCAGATGGTTAAAGAGTATAAGGTGGCTGCAGATAAGACATCTTTTTGTCTTGCTGACTGTCAGACAGGCATTAATACTGTTGATGCTGCTGCATGTTGTTAATGTTGCTCAGATATAACATTAAGAATAAATCAAGGCAGCTAACCTGCTCCACCGGGCCTGGGTACCCGCATCATGATTAAAGTACTTCCCATCGCTGACTGCTGCACTTAATTATTCCACAGTCTTTGTGCCTAAGATTTAATGCAGATAAAATGCTAACACTTTGAAAGCAGTTTTTCCTCTACGCAGGAACCGAGCATTCACTGCAAAACTTGACTTTTTTTTCTCCCCCAATCTCTTTTTTTTCTAACATGCAAACAAATAGAGCTGTGCCATACAATGCTTTCTTTGTTCACACAAATCTTTTGAATTGGACTAAAGTGGGACACATAATCCTGTTTTGGCAGCCAAAAGACACCTTGCAGGTTTACCAGTCAGTATTGGAAGCGATGACAAAACCCTTTGTGTGTGTGTGTGTGTGTAACTGTGTCTTGAGGTTCATGAACACGTGGGCAGACAGCAGTGTGTCTGGCGTCCAGTGTATGAGGAGCTGTGAGTGTGCTCTTAAGGCAACCTGCGGTGTTGGGGCTGAAATGGGGGGAGGGGGGTGTAATTTCAGATTCCCATGACAGTATTGGGTGGCAGTCCAGGAATGCTCACTTCGTCTGGACTGGGAAGAGCCGCAGGTATTTGGAATAGTTATCTGAGGTATGTGTGCTGGCCAAAGATGAAGTGTGCAGCATGTTTACTCTTCCAAATCATGACCAGGTTTCCTTAGCATGGTAAACACATGATTGATGAGTGAGAAAATAGCCGGCTATGATACACAGAAATACCAGTCTCAATCTTGATACATTTTTGACAGGGTATTACAACATTTTCTGATTTACTTAACACACAATCTGAATATGTAATGTACATATTGAGTCTGGATAAGGATATTTGGATATCAAATATACTGGTTGATATTCCCTATGCAATAAATAAAAGTACATCAGTGCCATGATTATAATTTACTCAGCAAGATTTAATTGTGTCTTCTGTCAGACTCCTTGTCCAAACTCATTGATGCCAACCTAATGTAGCCTGTTTTTGCAATGTAGGAACTAATTTTTGTGCATTTGGATAGCAGAGGAGCCAGGGACCATGGACCTCAGTTCCTTAAACCATATTAACTGATATTTTTACGGTTCCATAGTTAACTTATATGACGTAGCTGCTTGGTGATTAATAGAACTCATAAGCCACACCGATTATGAGAAACTTCTTGCAGCCCGCCATTTTCAAAAACTACAGTTGTACTTGCGAAAATGGACATCCTCTTCTTAACCGTGGTTTGTTTTGCGTGTCGTTTTTGCTTAAGGTACACATCACAGATGTTTGTGTCACACCAGTCTCTACCGTTGTCCATCATTGCCTGTGCAGATTCATAATTCAAAAGTTCCCCTGGCCGAATGTAGTTCCTAGAAAGAATTGTTGAACTGGGCAGTTCTTAGAACTTTTCTGTTTGAAAGCAGCTAATAAGTTGGCTTAAATGATTTTCCATACAATATAAAATCAATATTTTCCAATATTGCCAGAATTTGTAGTCAGCAATCTATAGTTATCATCACGCAAAGTCATAAGTCACAATGAACTACAGACTCGTCAGGGAACCTGATGAGAATAAATGCAACAATTTGTGTAGAGGTCATTTCTTTGGCCATAGACAAACAAACATCTGTGAAACACGATCAGTATTATTTGGGTATTGAAGTGATCACTGAGTATCCAACCAGCGGCTGAACGACTGAGATGACGAGGGAGGGGAGGGTTGGACCTGCCAGCTGCAGGCCACAACTCCAGCCGCAAAACAATATAATCACTGTATGTCCCCAGTCCCATGACAGTGTCCGCAGCTGTACAGCATCACAAGACTCCGATGTTGGCTAGAGTTGTTTGGTGTTCATTAATTCAATCAAAGGGAAAACAAAGGGTTGGTTTTGTGTGTAGGTCACTTTGAATTGTCCCTTTCGCCCTCTCGGCTACCTTCAGACATGGCCGAAGATGTCTCGCAGACGAACAGGGGGTTATCTGCTCGGGCTCTTGTGTACAATCGATTGCGTGAATCCATTCAGGGAAGATCCAATTCTCATTGACTGGCGCGACTCGAGTTTTTGCCTTCCTGTTATGCCATTGTGAGCAGCATTTTGGCATCAGTGGCAGGACTGGGATCTGTTTATGGCTGTACTGTGGTGCAGTTTAAAATAGTAAACCTGCACTATGCACAAGCAGAGTGATTCATTGTTTTTATGTGCAAATCAAATGTATTCCTTATTTGCAGAACAAAATTTTTAAATCACCCAAAAACTGAAAGCAAACATAATTCATAAGTCGTGTGACACTTCAGCTTCGAGACGACCAGAGAAACAATTAACATGAGCGTAAAAGAAGAGAAAATGTGCGAAATAAGGAGGACCAGATGAAGATTACAAAGGATTTGGCTGAGCAATGTTAAAATAATATTTGCAAATGTTTAGCCTTAACATTTAAAAATTTGAACATTTCTTAAGCATTTTTTAGGGTTTAATATTCTTAATTTACGTTGAAATTAATACATTCAACAGAACTCTGAAAAAGGAATACTTGTTTAAAAAGTATGAAAAGACCACAAAAAGCTGAAAATCTCCAAATAATTTTCAAAGGAAAAAAAGGCTTTTCATTTTCTGTTAGTTCCCAGGAAAACTTAGCATATAATTAGTTTTAGTTTTAAGAAAATATTTCTTGATGATTCTGAGAAGGATTGATATTTGTCAACATTACTAACAGACAAAACCATTTCTTGATTAGTTATTTATTTTTGTTTTTTCCCTAAGCCTTATTGCACAACTACTATCTTTTGGTTAAACATTTAGAATCATATTTGGTGTTGATTTTATGGATGTTTTTACTGTAAGCATCTCTTGAGAAACTCCTTCGAAAGGAAATAAAAGTGATATCTGGCTGCTTCAAGTCATTCCAGTAAACTCATTTAAAACTTCATTTCTGCTTTTTGAAAAGAACACTGTATTTCCCAACGAATGGCTGCCATCCCAGACGGGGTTCACCTATGTAGTAATGATAATTTTTATTCTTAAAAAAAAGGAGAAAAGACATGCCCTTAGCACAGAATTAATTTTCTGTGTCCACTCTCCATCAAACCCCAAATGTTTAAAAAGGGTTACACACTGAGCTTGATTAAGGCTCACAGAAGCCTTAATAATTGCTTTATTTTTTTTTATTAACAATTAGATACATTTGGGGAGAATCTGAGTAATAGCTCCCTATCTCACCCTGGACGAGCCAGTGCATGAGTCAGCTGTTCATGACAAGATGCTGAAAAAGCTTTCTCCGAGCCACATGAAAAGACGGATGTCTTCTAATAAAAGGTGCTATCTGATTTTGGCAGAGAGATTTCTTAGTGTCAATCTTTGCAACAAAGATGCCTGACTTTGACAGGAAGAATGTAGAGGTGGGTAAAAAGAGAAAAACATCCAGAAACCCGATTTTGATGTCAATCACAAGACTCGTTTGTTAGTGATACCGCTTAAATACTAATATCTGACACATCAGTGATGTGCAAACTTAAATCTCATTTAAATAATGAGAATGAAAAAAAACCCCAAAAATGTTTCTTTCGAATATAATATGGGTTGTGGAATTAGTCTCTTCATTTCTCTGTAATATTTTGAAAGTTGGGAGGCTTGTATTCCTTTTTTTTCCCCCAAATTTTTAAACAGCAATTTAACTTTGTTTTCATATTTTGCTGCAGAAAAAATAGATGAAGAACTTTGTTTTTGAAGCCCTGCTGTAGTTTGGGCAGTTTGGATACTTGGCTTTAATTCCAAGGCCCTGTGCGCACTATGTTGTGTAAATTTGTAAGTACCTGGCTCGGTGCCCATCGCTGCCCTATCACTTTCTGACATCTTCACCAGAATCTCACGCTGAATGCCTCATGCTACATGCCATGGCAGCAGCGATGTCCGCTGTGCTCGTATACAACATATGTCGAGTGTATGACTTGCGTTTCCCACCAAGCCTCTCTTCCTTCTTCAAGTCTTACATAGCAGTTGTTGTTAACCTGAACATATGTTGATAGACTTGGACAAAAAACAAAAAGTCAGTCCTGATATCCTTGTGTCTGTGTGTGTTGCTCGATTGCAATTTTACTGTTATCCTGTATCTAATGTGCTGCAGACTCCTGTGGCAAAGCCTCTTCTTCCTGCTCCAATTTCTTCTCCATCTTTCATCACCCATCGTTTGTGGGCCTTGTCTTTTGACTCAGTGGTAGCCCCATAATGGGACAAGTTGTTGAGAGAAGAGTGGCTCTTTGTTTTGCCTGCTTGCTGTCACCAAGGATTTTTACCGTGGCCTCAGATGCAACCCTTCACACATAGCCGCCCCAGTAGACGGACATTCGTTTTGGCAAAGCTCCCAGATGGTGTGGCAGGTCTTCAGGCTGTGGGCGACAGAGGGGATGGTGGAGCACTTCACGAGGGGGGCGATATTTTCATTGCATTTTGAGAGAGCACGGCGGGTGTTCTGTGCATTAACCTGAGGAACTAGGTATTGTAATAGTTCTTAGAAACCACATCTCACTTTGGTCACAAGCAGAACCCAGGGCGAAGAGTATGCACAGTAATTATTGGAATGCAGTTTGTAGGGATTTGTTCAGCTGGCATGGCTGAGTAAGAGTGAAGACTTGTGGGTAGCTGGGTTGTGGTCTTAAAAAAAGAGTACATCATGATTTTTAGAACACAGAATGAACTTATTGAGCTGTAGAAGTGTTTCTTTTTAACATAATATTCCAAGTCATGCTCCTTGAAAAAATGAATGTGAGTATTATTGCAGCTTGTTTTTATTTCTCTTTATCTTTCATTCTTTTCTTGTTTTGCACCCCAACTAATTTTCTTGTAACTACTTAACATTTCTCTACTCGGGTCGTTTTATTGTAGTAAATTTTGCGGTGATATTTTTCTCCATTAATTCCAGTAATTGGATGGAGAATGGGTGGCATGGAGGCACAGTGGTTAGCGCTTTGGCCTCACAATACAAAGGACCCTGGTTTGATTCCGACTAGGGGACCTTTCTGTGTGGAGTTTGCATGTTCTCTCTATGTCTGCGTGGGTTTCCTTCAGGTTCTCTGGTTTCCTCCAACAGTCCAAAAACATGCAGCAGGTTAATTGGGAAAAAAAAATGGGAAAATTGCCCTGGATGACTGAGTGAGTGAACAGTTGTTTGTCTATATATGTTGCCCTGCGATTGACTGGCGGCCACTCCAGGGTATCGCCCGAAGACAGCTAGCATAGGCTCCAGCATCCCAAGCAACCCTGAGTGAGGGATAAGCGTCAGACGATGGATGGATGGATGGAGAATCCGGTATTAAATTTTTAGGTAATGCCTTGCCAATTTTCAGATGTTGTGGATTTTTCAGCTAGATTGTGATATGTTCAAATACAGGTGCCATAATGCATCTGAATATTGTGATATTAGTTTCCTTCCATGTACATATTTCTAGTTTCAAGGTTTTGAAAAACTTCTAATTGAAATTCTACATTTCTATACAGAGTTAGAACAAGGTAAACATTGTTAGTCAAAATGTGCAAACCAGCCTTTGTCAAGCAGAAGAATTTGTGGGAAGGCTTCAGTTATCCAGCAGAGATCTTGTCGGTGTGTTTCGTCTCAGCTCCTTGTCCTCCTCCTGAACCGTTAGATGGAGGATGTTGAAATCAGGGTAACATGCAAAAAAAAAAGGTTTTGGAGCCACAGGGTTAGTGACAGGCTGTTGGAGCATCCAAAGAGAGTCTTATTAAGATAAGATAAGATAATACTTTATTGATCCCCATAGGGGAAATTGTTTTTTTGCAGCAGCGCAACAATAACAATATAAAAAAAGAAAAGAAAGCACTACACAATCAATAAAGAAAAAACATATACATACACTACATATATACATATATATACACACATATATCCTTATACATGCCCACACACACATATACACACATACATACATACACATACTCATACCTTAATATATATATGTACACATATACACATACACATATATAGATATATAATACACAGTAAGGGTAAGAGTTAAGTAGAATAAATAAATAACCAGTAATGGTGAGACTAGAATAAATAAGTAATTAAACAGTAAAGGTGGGCGTATGACCAAATTGACAAGGGTAAGGACAGATAGGTGACGACAATGGGACACTGGCACCGATAAAATAAACAGGACGCGATGGAGTAATGTTGATCTGGGTAAAGTGGACTACATAGTTATTAAAGAGCATTTTAGTGTTTCATGACAAAGCTTACAAGTTATGTCAGTTCCATTAAGGAAGAGCGGTAATTAAAGAGCCTATCCCATCATCTGGAAGGTGAAGGTTTTTATCTGCGCCACAGTTACTCTGGAAGGGATCTCCACTCCTGAACCAAGTTTTCATATTAATTGATTGATTATTTCAATCTCCTTTGTAAATGCTTAATTATCCCTGAGCCCCCTATTTAAACGCCACTGACCAAATATCTCTTGATCCATTATCCTGGGAAGTTTAGCAGGCACAGATTTCAAGGATCCCAGGCACATTTCCCCTCTGTCTAACGGCTGATGTTCCATGATGGGTGTTGTCACAGCAGAGTCCTCAGAATATGGATATATGTCTTGTCTGCCACAGTTCAACACTGGAACAAAAGGACCCCATGTCACACCAGCACTTCACCATTAGCAGAGATTAAAAGTGCCATCAAAGTAGTGAGTACTTCATTAGGACTAGCTGCAGTTATTTTAATTGATCCCAGGCGTTGAATGTGATGAGATAGGAGTCCCTTTTTTCTTTCAGTTCTATTAGAGTGGATCAAAGCTATCAAAACATACCTGAAATCGTATTGTTGCACAGATCAAAAAACAACTGCAGGTCAGCCAGTGGCTTCAAGTCCTTCAGTGTTGTCTGGAATGAAAAAAATATAACCACAAGTGTCCATGCATGTTCAATAAAAGATAAATAAAATATATTTAGATAATTTTATGTTTTTGATCTTATTTATACTCAACATGTGTATGTTGTTTTGAAGTATCGAGTTTGTTATGGTGATTTGCTGTTGACTGACACTGACAGCAGCCTTGAAAAAGAGATCCTATTTTGTGGTCTGTGTTTTCTGAAAAGACATCAAGTTATTTTCTCGATCGCGTTCTATCACAGTTTGACATTGTGGTATCCTGTCAGTCGTACTTGATACAGTCTGTTACACTACCTATCTTGGTTATCACATGATGCTCATGTAAATATTTGTTTGTGTTAAATCATTGATACTGATCCTGCAGGATAAGGTCTTCATTTTTTTAAGTTATTTATTTATTTATTTATTGGTCTGATCTCAGAACAAAAAAATATAGAATGGAATTAGCAATGTCTGTATCTGCTCCTGATATTTGCACAAGAGTGGATAATTTGCAGTGGGCCCTGTTAATGGATGCAATTTGGGCTGGATGGAGTCTTTATATAAAATGCCCACTCTTTCCTTCAATTGAGACTGATGAGTGGAGAATGGGATATCGGAGTTAACAATGACGACGCGTCACTGCAGCTCATCAAACAAACAGTTAAATCAGATTAATCCTAGGGTAGAACCGTGCCACATTGAGTGGGGCATTAGAAAACTATGTAATGGCGAGCATGTTTGGGCTACCTTAATTAACCATTGAATGTCAGCGCCATTACAAAGTAGAAACTCCTGTGAATTGAATGGAGCTTAATCATATGTGAGAGGGTTATTTTGATATATATATTGTAAGCTAGCTCTAAATTTATCTTGCTAGGTAAAATAGGCTTCAGAATTCCATTGAGAAATACAAATAAACAGCAGCTCAGTAACATTCTTAAGGAGAGCCATCATGACAACTGGCATTTGGAGATAATTCCTGCTCAGCTGCATGGAATGTAAAAGAAAGTATCACCAAGTTTTTTTTTTTCTTTTAGGGTTTTAACTACTTTTCTTAGTGATCTGTCAAGTTGAAAATTAAACCCACTGCTGATTTATCAAGAATTCAAAGATGTACCGGAGTATAACAAACATTGACCATTAATGACCATTAGTGACCATTAATTCAGCGGAGGTGACCTATCAACGCTGTGGGATATGCCAGATGACAGATATTGAGCGTGAATAAATTCCACTTAAACTCTCCTGTCTCTCGTCTTCCTACATGAAAGACAAGCGTAACACATCACACTTTCTGTACGGAAAAAAATAAAATAAGTAGATCTATGATAGGTCTGAATTATTATTCCTAAAGATTTGACCAGTTCCTGGTCTATTTATTCTTACCTTACAGTAAGTTGGAAATCTTAGAGCTTTGAAATGGAGACCATGATTTTTGGCTTTGGGAAACACTGCTCGGCATTTTCTGTTTTATTTATATCGTTAATGCATTATTATTTTATATATTTATGAAATTTATTTGGGAGGGCTCGACCATCCTACCTTGCATTTTTCAGCAGCGCTTATCTGCTGTGAAAGTATGTAGTTAGCTTGACCTTTAAAGGCCAAATGCCTCATTACTAAGATCATCAAACAATTTGTAAAATGAGCCCTGGGTTGCAGGATGACAGAGGTTTGTTTTGTTAAATAATGCAGTTTCCTTTGAATATGTTTGAAGCTACTCTGCGCCTTCAGACTGGCCATTTTTGTTTCAGTGCACTTGTCCTTCCTCTGTCCCACCAGGTGCGTCCTGCTACCCCTTCTGAGTTTGAAGCCTCCCCACCGGGCTCTCTTCCTGCTGGTGGACTCCATCGATGAGGGCTGCCAGCTGGGCGAAGGGGAGCAAAGGTCCTCCCCCGGCTCCCCCAGGACCATCGCCGAGCTCCTGGCCAGCCATCATGAGTTCCTGCCTCCTTGGCTGCTGCTCATCTGCTCGGCCCGCAGGCAGAATAAGGCCATCACCAAACTCTTCACAGGTGAGATTCATGAAGAACACTTCAACTTCAGTCGGCTGTAACTTTATTTTACCCTTCAATATTATATCATGTCCCTCTAAGGGAATTAACTGATTTTTTGTTTGGTTGATTGGTAAACAAGACAATCATCCAAATACAGAATTTTACAATGAAACCGGTAAAACACACACACCTAAGGTGTGTTTTATTTGAGAGCAAAGAGCAGAAACAGTGTCCAGATTGCAAAATGAAAAATAAAAGAAACTCATACCAACGACACCATATTTTCGAACCCTTTTGTTAAATCAAAGAAATCTTCATATTACTTTAGTCCTCTTACTCATCTCTTAACCAGCTGCTGAGACAGACTAACTTGTTTACTTTATCGGACGCCCCAACGTTCCATGAGGGCTTGGCACCAGCCAGGCGTTGCGATCGCTGATGTACAGGCAGAGGAATCCTCGACTAACATGTGCTTCACGTTGATGTGGTAGTTTAAGTAGGAAGGGCTTTGGTGAATCGAAAGCTCTTTCCCGCAGAGTGTGACAACGACTACATGTTGGTCAATTGTCCCTGATTGTTATTTTGTACTCAAACTTTCCATTGGGAGGGACAATATGTTGTTTAGAGTCGTCCATCTTGATCAAGTTGGTTCTAGCATTAGCATAAATCAGCAGCAATAAGTGGAATTGTGGGTTATTGTGTCATTGTGTGCTGTGCAGGTGTTAACTGTGCTGTTATTTTAAATCAAATTAATCATGCAAATTAGTTATTAGCATCTCGATTAGCATGTTGATATTGACTTCCCCCCCCCCGGAATTGAACCAGGAACCTTCTCGCTGTAACACCGTACCGCCCTTTTATATAAGAAAGGCACCTCGTTGGTGCCAATTGCCTTATTACGTTTCATGGAGGCACTTTTTGTAATAACTATCAATTTTTATCGAAAATAATTTGGACGTCGATGTCATAACGGAGCTGATTGATGTGAGGAGACAGTGACGTAAAAGACGGTGTTTGCTCTTGTCAGCTGAGCTGTGCGCTCATTTTTCTTGCTGACAGCATGGCTCCCTATTCTGTCAAGGCTGCTGGAATACTACAGAGGCGTGAGCCTGCTAACATCACGACATGCCTAAAGAGATTAGACCCACCGCTGCAGACCCCTGTAGTCACTGCAGCGCCTCCTGTGACATTGTGCCCTACCAGTTGTATTGTCTCCCTGTCAGGCCAAAACCCACTTTGCAGTGATGAGCTGGCGTTGCATTAATTAAAGACCAACGCAGTGGGAGGAGTTCTCCTCTGTGGGCCCGCGCTGCTCTCAGTAAATTCTGCCTTTCCAAAACCACAGAATGTGGGAGCTTTTCGTGGCATCGCTTTTCGTTAAGTCTTTACATAATATCGTTTTGTGTCTGTACTGCCCAGGGTCTATTTTTATCTAGCTTCAAATGAATCGACCAAACTGGTTGATAGGATTTAACTTATCAACCTATGATAGGATTTTTTTCTGCACTCAGAACAAGGCAGTTGTTAGGTCTCAATTGGATTTAGAGGCTGCTGGAGGTGGATTTTGGGGGTTTGGAGGTAAGAAGGGCATATTCAAAACATTTGCTGTTCGTTGAGCTACATTCTCTGGGGCTGATTTCAGTAAGTTAATGTTGAATAGTCTGCAGCAACGGGCAACCGACTCATAAATCAGACTTTCAGAGGGTATGGTTGATTGGAACACATTTGTGTTAGGAAATCAAAGTCAATGTCGTGAAGATAATGTAAGTCAGAAGATTGAAATCACTCACAACTGTTGAGCGATGATCAACATCTAGACATCTTCTGTCCCCCAGGAACGTAGATACAATAAAGTGATCAGGTACATCAGCAATAACTGCTGACCAGGAGCATTTCAACAAGACCCATATATACGCTGATAGTTACATATCTAAAAGGCTCATCGTCTGCCTATATCATTTTGTGATTTTTAGGGCTTAATTTCAAATGTATAGCAAAATGAGACCTAATCAGATTGTCAAGAGTAAATGTTCTTTATTTCCTTCTTTACAATTTCTCTCCGCTACTCTTGTGAATTTAATCAGAATTGGTGTTGGGTTTCTCTCTTCTCTCTCTGAGGGAGTCAGACACTCGCTCCATATCAAAGTGTATTCATTGGCAGAGTATCACTCCCAGAATACTGATTGGGTATTATTTTGTTCTTCAAAGACGACCTAAAGATCCTGCTTTTGTGCAAATTAATCATCGCACATAGCAGTTTCTGTCCTGATGTTGAAGTATTACACAAGTCTCCCTCAGCTCATAGCAGACTCCCTGCATGACCTCCCTGGAAGCTCCTTTTTTAAACTACATCTAACTTATTTATGAAAGGTGATTCCATCTACCATGCAATATGTTCAAATGAGTGCACAACCTTATTTTTACCTTATTTTTCTCCAAATTTTGCATTTCCACCAGTCTTCACAATGTCAATTAATTAATCCTGAAATTCAGATATTGCTGTTGAGGCAGACGGCCGCCAACTCTTGAGTCGAGCTCCTCTCAAGGCTTTTTGAACCGATTAAGTGTTTTGTATTACTGCTGGCGCCAAGTGCAAATGCACAAGGGAATCATCTGGACTTTGTAAAAGTGATAGGACCTAAAAATAAGTGCAAAATGGATGAAAAGGATTTCATGTCAGTACAATATCTAAATGTAAGAAAACCCGTACTGTCGGATTTATAAGGGAAAGAAATAATACCAGGCTCTCCAATGGAATATGCCTCCAAATGTGGCTGGACTTTGTGACAAGTAACACAAGCATGGTGATCTTTGCACTGACAGGCTTCAGAGGCAGTGTTTGGCATTCATTGCATGGTTATTTCGCACTCTGGTGTTTGTTCAGTAGTTTCCCCACAATGTTGTGCAGGTGTGCCAAAATGAAGTCAAAGTGCGTGGGCAGTTTTTTTTTTTCACACCAGCCGTCTTTCAAATGCAAATCAAGAAGTTTGTTAGTGCACTAGTCTATAATAGCCCTTGGATGCGTTAGGTCTGTTACCATCCAGTGATGTTGAACAAGTAAAAAAATGGACAACTCCAGCTGGATACAGATTAATACTTTAGAGAAAGCAAAAATCCGTCGTAGTCAAGGCACAGATCTTGTTTGGTGAGTTCACACAGTTTTTTGTTGTTGTTTTTTTTTTTTTCCCCGATTAAAGTGACTCAGTGTTTGGTTGCTTGTAAAGCAAGAGCTAACATCTGTTCCCTCTTTGAAACGTTGCATGCTAGGTTATTCATACTGCTGTATATTTCTGTGGGTGTTGAAATATGTCTATAAAAAATAACTAGAAAAAAGGGGGAAATAGCTTAGAGGAAAACTGCAGGTTAGGTCATAGTGTACTATTTTAAGTCGTTCATTTGGTTTGGATTGGAAAGCAAACTGAAATATGTTATAGTGGTGTGGATTTGAACTTCATGATGGGTTAGAAAAAATTCAATAAGTTAAAAATCTTCTCAAAAGGCATTATGATTTCTGTGTCATTATAACTGTCGGTTGAAAGTGTTCTCCACAACCGTTAATTTGCAAAGAATGTATGAGGTTGATTCCTCGAGGACTTAAACCCCAGTGAGACATTGACTTGGTCATCGCAAAGACACAATGAGCCTTTTCAACACAAGACGTAAATCCTGGATTAAATTATTATTTAGAATTGTATGGGTCACAAAGTCTTTGCATTTTTGCATTGATCAGTTTGTAGGTTATTTTCAGACTTTACTGCTATTGACTTGGTATAGTTTTGCTCAATCCTAGGTTTTTTTGTCTGTCAAACAGCGAAAAAGCTAACACGAGTCTTATAGGACTGCAGCTTGTCCCAATGACAGTTGGTCAGGCCCTTCTTTGTCAGATTAGTGAGGCTCAACTTCTTAGGTCCAGTTAGTTATTGAAGACCCTCACAGGCTTCATGGGCCACTAGTGGAGCTTTGAGACTCAAGTGCTCTCCTGAATTGGGTGCCCTTTGTTTATCGACCATGTGTGATTTCACAAAGCAGGTGACCATCAGTATTATCTGAGCAGCTGTGTCAAATTAGAGTAGTTACCATGTGGTCACATCTCAGTCCAACCATGCAGTTGGAAAGTAGGTTGTAAGTGATTGTTTGCGGTGTTTGGGATTGAGTGGGCCTTAATGTGTAGGAGTCACGGTCCTGAGAGTGTTGTCGAGATGAGTGATTTGTTACGGAGGTGGGGGCGGGGTATCAGGACTTTCAGTCTTTTGTGGGTGTCCTCCAATTTAACATACCAACTGCCATGCAAGCTGCCCATTTCATAATCACAAAGAGATGCCAACCCACGCTTTCCTCCGACATCAAACCGCCCCCACGTGTGCATCCGTCATTGATGAAAGATATTGAATCACCATGACAGTACCATATAAAACATCCTCACTATGCTTTCTAAAAAAAAAACTTTTAGCTCACTGGAATCACAGATGGAGTTTTTTATATTTGATTTCCTGTCTGCGGTTAATTGGATAAAATCACATTATATTGTTATGGCATGTTCTGGTGTGCAGCATCTGTTGGTTTGTCTGGTTCTGAGCAGAGTGACGCCAATTGTGCTGAGGAAATTTTGTGAAAGTTGGTAAAGTGTTTAAACAAGAACCGCTTTCATCTTTTGCCAATCTGGACAACAAGCTGTAACCTGTATTGATGTAGACACTACAGCCAGCTATAGTTGTCCATCTATATCATCCTTTTATAAGTATTGCTGTTTTAATTATTTGCTGGAGATCCAGGTTAGAATTTGAAGTGTTAACTTTACATTAAGTTGATAGGAATATCAAGAAAAACTGTAGATATTACGCAGTCATTCCCATATATCAGCATGGACATCAGGGTCACAGATATGAATGGGTGAGGTTCTCATATACCTTCCTCTCAGTGCCCCTCTGCTTTACTCTTTGAACATCACACCTTACCAAGATGAAATTCTGTTTCAACTAGAATGGACAAACAGTAGCTATTTTCCCTTGTTTTTTACTGCTTCTCATTGGGGCTCCTTCTTCAGACCTCTTTGGTGGTGGCATAGCTTTTGTCATGCTTATATTCCAATCAACCAGCAGATATGGGGAAAAAAGGATGAGTCTCCCTTTTTCCACAGGGGAACACAGCCAAGAAAACGAGTCTCCTGAACAGAGCAGCAGCCACAATCATATGTCAGATGTGATGCCACCATAAGAAAGAAGTGAAGGGCATATGGTAATTGTTTTTTTTTTTTTTCTTTTGGCAGAATTGCCTATGTGGCCCTCTCTGTGAACATACTGTTCTAGATTTTATTCTTTGTGTCACAGCATTTCACTGGATGCCTTTGAGTTTGTTCATTGAAATGCATCCACAGGCCTACAATAAGCTTTTTTCCTTTGCCAAAGCTTTTAGCCACAACTGTTTTGTCTAGTTTCAGACTTCCTTTTTAGTCCAACACTAGAAGTCCTTTAGCAAGACTGGCTTTTTGTCCCACTCGGTGACTGATGTAGATGTGCACACAAACGCACTCACCCACTTACAGTGCCAACGATTAGGTCACATGGTGTTCTAGGAGTAGACCACTGCGTGAATGCTCCTTATTCACACTGCAATAGAAATAAAATAGACCAAAGGATTTCAGAGTATCAAATTGAGACCAAGAATCCTCTAAAAATACCCTCCATATTGTTTACAAGTCTGACATGGCAATGACCTGCCAAGTGACTCCACTTTCATGCTGTATGAGAGGCCAACTCATTTTTTATACAAGTGACCCATTTCTTTTGGGGTGGAGGTTGTGTGGCTTTCCAAGTAATAATTGGTCTGGGAGGATGTGGAGTTTGTGGTTCTATGAATATAATGTTGATAAACTTTAGGAATAACCTTTTTTTAATAAAGCTAGAGAGGAAGCAAAATATCTGCATACCAAATCCATGTAAAAATGAAAGGCCAACTAAGACTCAATTTTTTGGAAATTAAATCCTCATATTTGTTAAAGTTATTTGTTCTGTAAAGTAAAGTACAAAAGCAAAAGTCATTAGACTGCACTGAACAGAAGACCAAATGTTCAGTCAGAGATGCCAGTGGCTGATACATGCGGCTAGGACTCAGAATTACCTGCAATGTATGAAAAAAAGCATCCCAAGCCTTGATCAACATTTGAGGGGTTACTTAAAAAACACATACTACAAATAGTAATTAAGTTAATTAAAAAAAAAGAACAAACATTGCTTTCAATGGACCATTTGCCACAGATGAACCTCTCCTATGCAGTCTGTGATCAGCCATTGTTATAGACAGACTTTGCCTTGGCAATCACATAATCACCAATGAAAACACACTGAACACAGAGAATAATGAATATCAAAGACAATTATGAACTGTAACTGAAAAAGTACTCATGACACAAAATGCCAAGATAAAGGTTTGATTTTGTCACCTGCATTTGTGCATTGACATTTGAGCTGCATTGATATGTCATCGAAGTGAAACTGCATTCTCTAAGGACCAGGTGTACCAGATATCAGGTATCAAGTCCACATGATGTCGCATGGATGTCAAATTTTAGCTTGAGTTGCAAATTTTTGTTGAGGTCAAATCTAGCATCTAAACATGGTGTTTTCCAACTGTACACTCTGTTGATGTTTAAATGGTGTTACCTTAAACATAGTCAACACTGGAAAGTCTTATGTAAGTGAAGGCCAATTTTCTATATCGTCAGTATACAATCAGTTTCAGTCTCCGTATTAGCCACATATTTACTAAGGTAAACAGAATTGGCTGTATCTGGGAAAGTCTTTCTCAGCACACTGATGTATTAAACAGGCTCTTTAAAGGATCGTTTTGTTGTGATTAAGTGACCAAAGTATTGGTCACCAAAGTAAGTGTTGTCTCAGCTTGGTGTTTACTTCTACTTGCCGACTCTGATAAATCACATCTGTGTTAGTTGTAATGTGTCTTTCCCTTTAAAAGAGATTACATTTCCCCCCGCAGGAGTAAAAAGCCTGAATTCCTCTTTTCTTGTTCAGCTGTTATTCATCGTGTCTGTCTCAGGCTGGAATGTGCTTTGGGAAGTTTTCAACACCTCTGAGACCGAGCAGGAAGAAAGAGGCATTCTGACTTTTGCAGCCTCACTCGCATCCGCTCGGCTCAGCCCTCATAGACAAAGACTGTTCTGTTAGAATGCAGAACCCTTTTTTTCTCTCTAACTGCAGAGTATCTTGCTGGCTGACTCACATTATATGATCACTCAGTTCTGATTAAGCCTCAGTGTTTCCTGTAGTCAATTGGACCTGGTCAGATTCAGTCTCGAGATCTAAATAAGCACCAGAGCTGCGCTGAAAACATAATCAGCCAGTAGCAGCGCCGCCTCCTTGTGCCCCGAGTGGCAGGAGATCTATGGAGAAAATGTTGCTATCCTTCTGCTCACTGCCTCTTTCTGCTGTGCTACTGTAAGGCCATGATAGGGGAAGCAGAGTGGAAACACTTAGGCAGCAATTTTGGGTGGGAGCTGGGCAGACTGTGTGCCAATTTAACAAGGCCGCCGGCGGAGCAATGGAAAGGGGAAAGAGAGGGCGGTATGGAGGTGGGAGAGGGGGGTTGGGCTTTCAAATAGAAACAGCCTTCCAGAAGAATGTTTTTTTGTTGTTTTTTTTTCATCAGCCTCATTCCTCTGCCTCATCAGTCCGTACAGAGTACGTACACACTGCCAATGGTGGTGATAATTTCTCAAATGAGTCCATGAACTGTAATAAAAAGACTCAACCCTGACTCCGCAGATATGACAATTTGCACCTACTGTTGTGGTTTTAAGACACTTTGTTCTTTTCGTTGCCTTTATAAAAGGTGACTTCATTGCCCTGCCCTCATCAGCAGTCCCTTTAAAGAAAGAAGAAAAAAGACTAATCGACAAAACATTTTTTTATCACATGTAGGCATCACTGAACTGTAAATGGCTTTCATCTTAATGTTGTTTATGGTGTACAGTTGTCAAATTCATCGTTTTTCCAGTATAAACTATGTGAAGGTCTCTCTGCTGGGGGCAGCAAGGTGTACTACAATGAGTACACCAGCCTGTTAAAAACGTCCCGCGGGGGATTTTTTTGTCTGCATATAATACAATAAATCTTTGTATGGAGAGGCTGGACTTGGGTTTGGGTGAAGCATCAGTAACACATTCACACTCCTCCGCCAGCTGAATGGATACACTGAGTGGCCTCGGCTCTGGTGGATTATGTGCAGGCAAATCGCAAGATGCAGGCGGTACACTTTATACTAATGAAAAATGACACAGAATGCACGGTTCTCATCCTTGAAACCAGTGGACCAATTTTCTAGTCACGGAAAACACATGGAAAATGACATTTCAAAAAATAATTAACAAAAGCTTAACATCCGAAAAAAATGTGTGTTGTCCAAGAAGTTTTTTATTCCCCAATTTTCCTACGAGAGTTGCCATAGCTGATGACATTACCATTTGAAAGGCCACATTTTTGTGAGGGATCGTATTATCATTCCAGTGTTAACTTTTATGGCAAGAGGGATTTGTTATGGGGAGGAAAAGGAAATCAGTGTATAACTCCCTTTGAGAGACACGTATTCATTTTCACAGAGTTCCCCAGGACCAGTGTTCTTCAAATTCACTGACTAGGGCTAAAGTTTAAGGAAAGACCTTTGGAACGATTGACTCTTGATCAGATTCTGAGGTTCTACAAATGAAGTCTTACAAATTTTGCGAGGGCTCAATTTTTCCAGTCTCTTTAAATTCGGGTTTTATCATGTTTCTGTTTTGTTCTACAGTCAGCTCTGGGTCTCTTTTTGGATCACGGTGAGCGCCTCCTCCTGCAAAATGGGAAAAACGAACACAGACAGAGTGAAGAGTAACGCAAAGTATTTGTATTAGTTCTCAATTGTTCAAGGCCAAAGTTTCTTTTATTACAGTAGATGCAACAAAAAAGCAGTCTTTGAGCTTTTTGTGTGAGTGACAGCAAGTGGATTGTAAAAAATGGTCTCAAATAACTTCTTCCACTTTGAATCAGCACAACAGAAAACCCAGACATGTTCCAATAACTGAGGATTGAAGAGAATAGATTTTCACCCCCAACCCATCAACAAAGTTACACTTCATACTCTGCCTTTGCAGGAGGAAGACCCTGTTTGAGTCTGTAAAATATTTGAATCTAAAATCCATTCACTTTGATTCACACTCGTATCTGGCCTATTTTTTGTAAGGGTGTACAGCTTCTGAGTCTCATATATTAGCAACTTTCTTGGAAAAATCTTCATATGGTACAGTTTGTGTCTTTACCGGGCACAGTGAGAGATGGCTTTCTACTGTTTGGCTTTTAAAAGATACCAGTTGGCAGTATCCTAAGAGTGCAAGGTGTTTGCGTGCCTGCGTGCGTGCGCGTGTGTGTGTGTGTGTGCTATTATTAATTTTATTTCTTCTCACAAATCTGGGTCTACTTTGATTTTTGACGAGTTTGCCTCTGCATATAAGATATAAGAAACATATGAGATATATTGATATAAGAAAAACACATTTTCAGACCAGTTAAGATCTCTTGTCGGTGTTATGGCTGATGCAATATGAGGACATGTTGCTAAATCAAATCATTTGTCTTATTTATACTTGATTTTATTTATACTACTCTATAATCTATTCTACTCCATAATCTTTCCATGGGTTCCCAGGCAATTGCAGTATCACTGGTTGGGAATCGGTTTAGTGGTTAAAACATGACCATTATGTACTCAGTTCACATCTGGAACCTTTGTTATTTGTCATTCTCCATCATTTTCATTTCCTCTCATCTTTTTACCGTTGACTGTAAAATGAAGACATAAAACATAGTAGGAAAAATAATTATTAACCTTGGTAGAAAGACAGGATTAAAGTTGATATTAGTCTGTAAGCATACTATCAGTTCTGGCTGTTTTACAAGCAAGACCTTGATCATATAGAGATTTCTGCAGAGCTAAAAGATATTTGTAGAGATGGAAGATAATCTGATTCAGTGGTATATAATAATTATCATATCTCTCTCCCGCTGTGGTTGAATCTCAAGATTCATATGCCAATACTTGAGGGATGTACGTGACAATGATACATGCCAGATTATAGAACAACAGGAATGAAACATCATGCAAGCTATACCAATGTTATGAGCCTAAAAGTTCCCAGTTCCAGACTCAGTTCTGATTCAGAGGTTCACTGTTAATAAGTGATAATCTAACAATTAGGACTTAAAACACCTTTCTGGCAGAGCTTGCCTCTACGGAGGCAGAGGTTGTCTCTACGGAGCCCATTTGTTTTTTGCCATTGTCAATTCCTGCATTTCTCTGTAATGGCTTGACTTAATTCTTACTGTTGCTGGTTACTGCAGTTCCAGGACCCTTCTTCGTTCTCAAGTTGTGCTACTTTGTCACAAAATGCTCCTGGAGATTAAAGTTTGTTCTGTTTAAGACAACCGAGTACTTTTATTGCCCCCTAAACCTCAACCAAGAAGTTGAATACACCAAACCTGAGTGAATTAAAGTAGTTCTGGCAGAACTGCAAAGTAGCAATTATTAGTCAGTAATACATCTCATCACAGCACTGATCTACTGGACTAACTACTGTTTCTGGTCTCCTTGGACCCGTCAGCAGGGTATTATTGGATCTCTAACTGTTTACAAGTTGCGGTAGAGTCGCCTCAACAGGTAGTGAACTTTTTGTTAATAAATGAAAGTCACCAGCTGTCATTGTCTTCAAGAACCTCAACGTCAGTGTTTGAGGGCTCAATGACGTATTTGTCATACATTTCATTTGCTGACCCATCATTCTTTGGAAGCCAAGTGACCACGATGAATCCTTCCTTCTGCATCGGTCTAAAATTTCTTTTACAGACAGGCTTTGTGGTGTCCGCATGCTTCCCGTTGCCTCTGGCTGTGATGCGAAATGACACCACATCTCACTTTGTGCTGCTGCTTCATCACCAGCAACCCATGAACTGTCAGCAACTGACTTTCCCATACAAGCAGCAGCAGGAGAGAGTGGAAACTGCACACACAAACTGCCCCACCGTCACACAGCACGGGAAATGAGGCTCCCCGCTCAACCAATCATAATATCGAGAAATGGGTTTTAAATTTCCGATGACTGACGTCTTTTGTGCGCTGAGAAATAATCTCCCGAGAAAGAATAATGATGACTTGCTTTCTCCGCAAGGTTCCCACACTTGGGATGCAGAGCAAAAAGCAAATGGGAGAAAGAAGTGAATGGAGGATGGCGCAGTTGTCCATTATTTAACTGCAAGTCGAAATAGCTATTGTACCGCTCTGTCTGTAACCAGAGCTGTGAAAGATGAACTCCCTTTAATCACCTTCATGCTACAGGAGCTTGTAATAGATTAATTTGTTCAATTCAAACATACGTTATTTATCTTTATAGTATTAGCTCTCCCTCTTTTCACAAACCGTTCTCTCCACGGGCTGTCCGTGGAAAGAAAAAAAATCAAATTATATCAATAGCTAAACATCCACACACACATGCAGACACAATCTCACTCACTAGACATAAAAGCGCATCAGTAATGAGTCACAGCTTAATTTAGATGCTAATATTCCCCCCTCAGTGAGGGAAATGTTGCAAGTGTGTGTGGCCACTTAGAGAACCAGCTCATACTGCAAGGCTTTTTCGGACACAAATACAATTCTTCTGCTTTCTAATTAGATCTGACCAGTTCTGGGCTTCTGGGGATGTGTCTGGGAAGAACAAAAAAAGGCTTTGATAATGATGGAGGAGCTGATACTCTGCCTTAAGCACATACATTCTGTCACATACCGTGAGATATTCATAAGCACAAGTTGTCATTATGTGAAATGTTCCAGTCACTATCTTTTATTTCTGTCTCTGTTAATATTTTCAGCCACATTGGAAAGTTGTCATTGTCGACTTAATGGCAGCGTGTCAAACAGTCAAAACATCGGATGTTAGTGATATGGAAAATCGGTGTTTTAATGCCATGATATGTCCAATTTAACACACCATTCCTTTTCAGGATGTAAGTTTGTCAACAACACAACCCTAAAACGATGCCTAACCACATATTAATATACAGAGAAAGTTGGTCATCCGGGTGTGTACCTAATGAGATGTGTTTAAATAAAAATGTTAGATCTGTAAAGTTTTCTCACAGCTGCTAGTATCACACTGATGTGGTTTACTTGCACATGTCTCTGTATATAAACAAGTTTCTCTTTCCAAATTTACAACATATCGTTGGATCGACACAAGATAGGTTGATCAGTTTCCATGTTTTCTTCCTTGTTGGCGAGAAGAGTTTGGCCCACCCCAGGAAAGAACCCAACCGCATTCCCCACTGCCCCTTGCCCGTATTGAATGAGGCTTTCTTTGCCCGCGCTGCCAAGACACAGACCTGATTTACCACCGGCCATCACAAAGGCAAAAGATTTGGGCTATTTCACGTGCGCACCCTCCTCCCGCAGTCAAAGCAACTCTTTGTGCCAGGGCCCGCCAGTGAATCTCAGTCATGGCACCCCCTTATAAGGTCAACAAATCTCCTTACATCCCCTGCGCAGGTTTTATTTTAGTTACCTTTTGTAGGCGATTTCCTTGCACTAGCTGTGAGACCCATGAGATCTTCTGGTCAGCTGACAAGACAAACAATCGTAAAGCAGCCGGGTCGGTTTATATCTGCTGGATGGTGGAATGTTACCCCACTGGTGACAAAAATGGCTCTGCCGACTGAGGCCCCTACGAATGTCCCGTCCTGCTGGCATCGGTCATACAGGCCTGGAGCTCCAAAGTTTACATCAAGTGAAAGATTTTTTTTTTCCACATTTATTTTTTCCAATTTTTCTAAAATTTCTATGAATTGCCAAATGGACAAAATACTGTATTTATTTTTGAATACCATTTTTCTTTTTTTATAAAGAAGAGCAATGCATCTAAAGAAAATCACCCGAAAACCGAATGGTAAATGGTCTCAAAATGTACTTTATAGTACTTTCAGCTAGTAGCATTCAAACATTCACACACACTCCTGGCAGCAGAGCTGTCATGCAAGGTGTTACCCAGGCCATCGGGAGTGACTATGGGTTCAGAGTCTTGTCCAAGGACACTTTGACATGCAGACTGGAGGAGCTGGGGATTGACCCATCAACCTTGTGATTGGAAGGACAACCACTCTATCAACAGAGTCACAGCCACCCTATATAAAATTTAACTATTTAATTTACCTCAAAATTAGTAGGAAATTTGCAGAAAATCTGTCTGGAAAAAAAGGAAGAATTACACATGAAAACACTCTCAAAAGAAGCAGCAAAACTGGATTTTTCAAAGCTAAATTTTCACATTAAGAATTAATATATTTTAGAGGTCAGATCAGTGATCCTGTGTCAGATTTCAATAAATATTTATTAAAGGCTTCTGAGAGCAGCTGCATCTTTCATATCATCAAGATTGGATTACACCGCTTCTGATTATGCTGGAAACAAATTCCATATTGTTGTGATATGTATCTATCAAAAATCAAACTTGGCATTATATTCTTATTTTCCCCTTACCACCCAACTTTTAACTCAAAGCCAAAAATAATAAAACCCTTGAAATCATAATTTTATTTTGGAAGATCAGCTCAGACGATGCCATTACATCTGTAACAAAAGCTTTATTTAATCGTCCTCTGACCCCTGTCTGCGCTGATAGAAACACACAGATGAGCTGAATTATGTCCGCACTCATGTATGAGATATCGTCTGATGGCTGCATGTCGAGCCGCACTTAAAGATGAGCTGGAGACCGTAATCCTCCGTTGAAATACTGTAATTTACCAGCAAGCAGTCTGACAGCCAGTCAAATTACAGGCCTGCCACGTCTGCATCACCAACACTTTGGTTGTTGCTGCACTGCAGCAACATGATCCACACTATGCTTCTCTCCCTGCCTTGCAATGTGATGCCTGGCGGAATGTGGCACGCCTTTATTGAGCTTTTCACGGCTGTGGCAAATTGCAAATTTACGACTTGTCAGTTTTGAGCTTTAATTGAAGGGTGCTTTAACGACCTCTTGATATGAATTTGCTAGAAGAATTGCAGTTGAATGCTTAGGATGGTTTTGAAGCCCCAGTAAATGCTTCCAAAGTAGAGAGTCCCCCAAACTTCATCAGATGGTTTTTATAGCACTCAGCCTCTTGACCCGCATGCCAAGGATAACATTTCAAGTACCTGACTCTACAGCAAATTGCTGAAGCTTTACTTGATGCCGACTCTGTTTGCTGGATGTCTTCCCCGCTGCGGCACCAAAGAGCTTCCAGACCTTTCCTGGCAGCGCATGTTGATAGCAGAGAATGGTTTGTTTGAATTGATGGCTAATAAAAGATGACTGACATGCTGGCGCGAAGCACATGGCCTGAAGCCTCAATGGGAGGTTGGCAGGTTGTGCAGCCCAACGCAGACATGGGCAGAATGTGGGGGCAATTTGATCCTGAGTTACAGCTTCAGCTCCAGAGCAGCTCTTTTCAGCCTTACAGGCAAAATCAGGATAACAAAATGTTTATTTAAAGCTAAGTAATTGACTTCAACAGGAATTGGAATAGGAGCTGTTTGATTCCCATTCATATATAACGGATTGATAAATCGCTATTTTATATCATTATTTGCTGTGAGGTTTTGATTTGATTTATTGTTTTCAGTGATTCTATTTGAATTTTTGGTAATAATGAAAAAATAATAATTTAGCCATATTTCAAACAGTTGCTGTCCTGCCAACATTAGTAAAATTTCAAAACATCTAAATTATGGTAAAAAAAATGTCACACATAGTAAGTCACCTTTATTTTTTTAAACCATGAAATAGTTACTTGTGTATGTGAGTGTTTCTTAAATATCCATAAAAACAGATGGACAAGAATGCTAATTACTTGGAGATGTGTGATAACTTTAAACAGGAGCAGAAACTTCTCTAAAAAAAAAAAAAAATTGAAGATAAATAAAGTGGCATCTACAAACAGATTATTTTGGTCTGTTCTATTTGATCTGTTTATTCCAAGCGTGGGTAGAAAATCTCAGTGCAGAGTTATTTCCCTACTTTATTTTAATTTCTCGCTCGGATGAAGTCTGCTGTCATCTGCGCAGCTGCCTCCATGACATATAGCAATGGGCTTTAGAGAAGAAGAAATCCTTGAGAGGATACACAGAGCGGAGGCGCACACACTCATGACCAGGTGTGCTCCCTTCCACTTGAAGGGCCCTGTCACTGTCCTAATGAGCTCCTGCCAATCAGAACCCCCAAGCCTTTTACGTGGAATGGTTGGAGACATAAAAATGAGTCTGACTTTTTTTTTTCTTTTTAAATGCGTCCTCAGCACAGGTAATGTTTTTTTTTTGTGCAGATTGACTGTAAAACCCTCCCTCTCTGGGTCCCTTTTTGAATGTCAGTGGGAGGCATGTTTGGGCAGGAGCCTTCCTAAGCTGCTCTTGGCCTTAGGCAAAATACAGATTAATCGTTACAGAAATGATTTCAGTGTCTCGCCCGGTGGATGCTTTGTAAGGCAGGGGGGTATGCCGCACATAAATGATTTTCTTCTCCAACAATTATTTTTATTACATTTGAATAAATGCGGAGAAGAGGAGCCTTCTCAATATCTTCCCTCTTAATTACCATCATGGTGACGCCCATCATGTAGGGCAACCAATATCAGATACCTGTCTGGAGTCTCCCAACTAATTTGGTTACCTGTGCTTAAAAATGTTGCTCCAAAATAAGGTGCACAGAGTCGTCCCCACTGGCTGTACTAGAGCTTTATGTGTGGTATCCCGAGTGGGGCAGCTCACGCCTTTATCCAGTGCAGTACATTACCAAAACCAAAAATTAATTTTCTTTTTTAATAAAATTACTTGAATCTGAAGTAAGCAAAAAGGAAACAGGAAATAGATTATAAAACAAAGAAATAGCTGTCATGAATTCAAAACAATAACTGAAAAAAAAATGAAAATGTGTTTGAAAAACTAAACTAAGGAAGGAATGACCATTTTTTTAAAAATTATTTACACTTTTCATTTGTACTTAGAAACAAGATTTGAAAAATGACATGTTTAGAAGCACCAATGAAGAGGCAGTTTTCCAGGATTAATTCGAGAAACACTTACTTCACTGAAATGCTTACTGGCAGTCGGCTAGAGAATGTCCAACGCCTTCTGTTCATCTGTACTGAATCGAAACCTGATGGAAACATACACAAGTTTGCATTTCCCTTTGCAGATCATCTGAAACTCTGGCCAGGAAGAGTGGTATCTAAAGAAAATGAAATGAATCAGGCCTTGGTGTGATGGAGAAATGAACCTCTCCCCCAGTTCCCCCCTTCCCCTCTCTCCGTTTTGTGGGCGGCGTCTATGTGAATAGATCCCAGCTCAATCCAGGGGGCGATGCCGTTGTTTGTGCAAGTCAAACATGTCAGCACCCACTTTGTGTTTACAACTACATAAACCAGAAAAGTGAGCCTGAACAAAATTGGATGGCGAAACTTACCTCCAAAGAACAGCATTGGCTGTTGGACGGTGGTGGGCGGCATTTTTCGAAAGTCTACCATTTAGAAGAAGAAAGGCCTTTCTTGTCACATACAGTTGTACATAGATCACAACATGAACGAAATTTTGACCACTGCATTTAACCCATCATGGACACACTACGAGCAGAAGGCTGCTAAGGAACCGCGCCAGGGTAGCAGTGTCTTGCTCGAACAACATTTTGACAGTCGAGGAGGAACCGGGAATCGAACCGGGAATGTTTTGTTCCAAGAAAGACTGCTCTCCCTGCGGCACGCCGCCCCCTAATGAAGTCAGTGAATCAAGTTGAAATGGATTTATTATTATTTTGTTAGTCAAAATGGGGCTTTGTTTTTTCAGAGACTGATTCACTGTCCTCTTCTTTCTCGAGAGGACTGCAGTTTTCAGACGGTTTGAGCTGACTGTCATCCACATACTTTTCTTTGGGAGGCAGGCATGCTTGGTTTTCTCGAGAATCAGGATTGCTGCAACTGTTGAACAGACGTTTGTCGAGCAAAGGTTTATTGGGGGGGGGGCAGGAACATTTTTATTTTTTTGGGGTTTGTTTTTTACAGATCCAATGGCCCTCGATTGCCTTTTTCTAAAGAACACGCCCAGTCTGAGACGCCATTATTGAAAATCCCTGACTGATGAGCTCTTTGTCACTATTTTCTGGTCGCGCTTCCACACAAACTCTCTCACACTCACATACACACACGCATACGAGGCCTCATTTGTCATCTCAAAAATTAATCTTGATGGCAAACAGTCCCTCTTTTGTAAGAGGGGCTGTGCGGTGGCTGGGATCCAGCCGAGTAACGAGCAGCAGCTGGCTGGGAGGCCTGTGCTCCACTGCCGCAAATCTTACCCAAATGATGGTGTCATTTGTCGCCTGTTTATCCGTTGCCATTGTTCGGCCCTTTAAACCATCAGCGCACACTCGCATACATAGCACACACACACACGCGCACCAAATACTCGTGTTACCAATTTTTTTGGTCCTATTAAAATGATGGGGGAAAAAAAGTAGCGCTTTGTGGGATTTGGAAAAGAAGAAAATGGTTTAATGGAAGGCTTTTATAACCTTTATAATAATGGAAGTTCTTGCATTCTTGAGCCGTATTCGATAGTAGTTCCTGTTACACCGCAGTCATCTGATCCTAGGCTGGACGACTCTCCCTCTGCGGTCTTTCTCTGGGTTTTATCTGCAGGAGCAGGGTAGTAATAACGCCATGACTTCACAGCCGGGGCTGAATGGAGCGATGTCTGCCGATGACTAAAGTGGAAACTTGAGGTCATCTTCCTACATGCACGGCTACCCAAAGAGAGGGAGCTAGAGAGAGATAGAGAGAGAGAGAGATCATTATCATTGATAGCTGGGGGCTCTTGCTCCTTATTCTCCATTTTGGACCCGCAGAAATTGAAATTGATTTAAGAAAGCAATTGAAGCAGTGGCTTGATTTCATGGTGGCTGTAGTCAAATTCCTATCTACTCCTCTGTCTCTGGGCTTTTTCTCTGTGACTGTATCTTCATTATTGATGTGTCACTTGCTGTGGAATGTTGGAGTAAACTGCATCATTTTTCTTCTGATCCCCAAAGAAAAATATTCGTCTCCAGAAATGGGCTGTAACACACACTCCACTTTTATTGGTCCCTCGGTGAATGAAACCAAATCCAAATCAACACCAGGACAAAATGTTACAAGAGCTGATGACTGCTTTTTTCTTTTTTGTTTCTGTTTGTTCCACTTTTTGTCCTCATTTCCCCCTTTAATGGCCTCTTTCCCTGTCTCAGCGAGTGGGTTTCCTGTCCCAGCTGGAGCAAACCCAGAATATCCAAAGAAGGATTGGGTTCAGAAGGAGCAGGCAGAATATTCAGTGACGTCACCTGAAAGTCACACAAGCAGACAGCGCACAACATCTGGTCTTGTATTGCCTACATATCCACCGAAAAATACAGTGATACCACTGCCATGTTTTTCAGTTTAATACCTGGACTTGTCAGCCCCCCCCCCTCCCCAAAGTTAAACAAAAGTAGGTAAATAACCTGAAGGGGCTGAACAAAAGGCTAGAGAGAGTGAGGAGAGGATGAGTGAGTGGTCCCTTTCACCACAACACGAAAGTCCGGAATCTGATCTTTTTGAAGGCTCAAAAGCCCGAGGAGCAGCTTTTCATGCGGAACAGGAATGCACATTAGTGTCCTGCGGTACTCTGTGCGTCTTTTGATATAAAACAGAGGCATAGCAAGAAGGGCCAAAAGCAGTTCATCCCACGTTCCCTGTATGTCGGCATTTGAGAGACACGGAGAAAAGAGAAATAAAATCAGGAATGGCTATCAGACAGCAGACCCCGGGTTTCCGTAGATATGGTTGCTATGCATATATCCTAGCACACATGGAGATCTTGTGATATGACTCTGGTGTGGGAGCAGGAATAAAAGGTCATGCAGAGAAAAGGGTGATGGGGAGGGAGGGGAACAAGGCACACAGTACAGCGGAACAATGACAGACTTGGATGGGTCAGGGTCATTGGGTTGTTGAAATTAAAGGGCAGTTAAAGCTTTTATGCTGAATGGAGATACTGGGTAGCTTTACTCACCAAAACTGCACAGCTGTGTCATGTTAAGTTATGGATGTGGATCCTAGTAAATCTATAGATGTAGATATGTAGAAATCAAATCTGCACGTAAGGATCATTTTGTGTCAGTGATTGCGGTTTAATTATTGTATGTGGTGGCTGGACCTGCGTCAGGATTTACCCTTTACAGATCGGTATTTGATAACAAAAGGACATTTTTTTTTATAATTATCCATCTTCATATTCAGTTCAACTTAGGTGCTAGTCACATTGATTTTAAAACATCGAAGTGCTACAAAAAAACGATGTATAATCATTGAGTCATACATTTGACTATTTTGTATGGTGAATACCTATACTTTCTTGCTGTTAATATTCTGCTCATGTTCTTTTTACCTAATATACAAAGCATACTATCTGATAAGTTAAAGCCATGACTCACATTAACTTTAAGCCATTCACTAACTGTTTTGATAAGAAATAATCAGATTCAGTCACAATTTTCCTACTCCAGGTAATCAAATATGAATTATTTTCAGTGCTGTAAAAACCTTTCTTTGGTACTTTTTGGGCAGAAACCTAGGATATTGAGAAAAGCTGCCTTTTTTAAGTCAAAAAAAGTATTGCAGTCTAATCAATTAGTCTCAGTAAATAAATGGAGAATGAAACAAGTCATCATCAGATTTTTTGTTTTTTATACCCCTAACTATTTGTGTTTTTTGCTCTCCAAAAGTCCAGTTAATAGTCAGACTCACTTATGATCCCAGTCACTGAACACAATCCTGGCCAGCTGCTTCCAGAGAGGTAACAGCTGCTTTACACGCAGTGTTATACATATATTTTATAGAGTGCTTTATAGTGTCATAAAATAGAATTAAGCTTTAAATGAAACTTTTTAGGTTTTTAATTCTGGTATGTAGAAAGCTGAAAATAAATCATCACACATATGTAGTGTGAACACTTTGCACACTTCTAGTAATGTTTACGAAACAACAAATCCTCAAGGCCTCTGGTAATGACTTATTGGCCTCCGCTGTTGTTGCAGGACACCTTATCGTAAAACAAGGTAGTGGTGTTGAATTTAGTACATATTTATTTTTTGCCTGTCAGCTCTTAATTGTCAACATTAATTGCTATTAATTGTCAAAAATAAGACCTTTTCTATAATTGAAGGCGTGTTACCTCAAGAAATTTAGAATGTTAGTATTACTGACAAAGCTCTTTTTTTAGCCTTTGATCCATGGAAATTGTACATAAACATAATGGTTTCCTTGAGCCGCAGGCTACAGACTACATAGATTATGAACAGATTTATTTAACATGGAGGAAAGTTGACATTATGCTTGTTTCGGGGGGGGGCAATTATCAAGCATTTCTGCGAGACATTCCTGGTGAGCATCGTTCATTAAAACACACAGTGGCTTTTTTGTTGAAGGCACTCTTAAGGTCTAGGCAGGGAGCATGAACCGTGAAATTTAGTGATTCAGTGGTTGGATGTTTATGGGCCACTGATGCGCTACAGGCAAGAAACAGATGCCTCTACTGCTTTTCTGCACAAGGATTTGAGACATTAGCTGCCCTCACCACAGCTCTTGCCGCTGCCAATGACACACTAATGACCTTTGCAGTAAATGGAGACTTTGATTTGCCAAATGAGTAGGTATTTAGATAAACTATGTATTTTCTCAAGGGGATCTTACATGCAGTTGCTAGGAATGATTGTGGAGTCCAACTAATATCAAATTGAAACCCTCTGATTTGGCTTCTTTGTTTGACTGTTTTATTGGCACAAAGAAACCTGATTAATGACAAGAAATACAAAAAGATCTCCTTGCTAAACTGTAAACTGTTTTGTGTCTCAACACTTTTTCCAATTATTTATGAACACTGCTCCGGATATATTTATCACAAATTAATTTATCTTTTCACTTCAGTGGTCGCCACAGCTAATCAACCTCTTCAATCTAACCTTATTCTTTGTATCTTCTCTTCCCACACCAACTAACTTCATGTCCTCTTTTACTTCATCCATCAATCTTTTCTTTGGTCTTCCTCTAGACCTCCTGCCTGGCAGTTCCAAACCCAGCATTCTTCTACAAATATTTTCCCTATCCCTCCTCTGTAAATGACCGAACCATCTCAGTCTGACTTCTCTGACCTTATCTCCAAAACATCTAACATGTGCTGTTCCTCTGGTAGACTCATTCCTGATCCTATACATACTCATCACTCCCAAACAGAACCTCAACATCTTCATCTCTGCTGCCTCCAGCTCTGCGTCCTGTCTTCTCTTCAATGCCACTGTCTCTAAACCATACAGCATTGCAGGTCTCACAACTGTCTTGTACACCTTTCCTTACATTCTGGCGGATATTCTTTCATTGCATATTACTCCTGGCACCTCTCTCCTCTCATTGCAACCTGCTTGAACCCCTTTTTTCACACGCCATCCTCTCTGCACCTTGTCCTGTTTTTCACCTATTTTCCACACTCTCCATTGCTCTGGATTGAGAACTTAAAATCTTCCACCTTCTTTATCTCCACTCCCTGCAGCCTCATTGTTCCACTTGGGTCTCTCATTTACACACACGTGATCTGTCTTGCTGTGACTTACCTTCATTACTCTCCTTTCTACAGCAAATCTCCAGCTCTCAAGATATTCCTCCTCTTAGCCCTGCTCTCACTACAGTTTACAATGTCATCTGCAAAAATCATGTTCCATGGAGATTCCTCTCTAACCTCATCTGTCAGCCTGTCCATCACCACTGCTAACAAGAAGGGGCCCACAGCTTATCTGTGATGTAGTCCCACCTCAACCTTGAACTTCTCTGTCACATCTACAGCACAGCTCACTAGTCTCACAGCTCGCATACATGTCTTGCACCAGTCTAACATACATCTCTGCCACTCCAGACTTCTTCATACAATACCATAGTTCATGTCTCAGCGCCCTGTTGTATGCTTTTGCTAGGTCTAGGTCCTCTGACCATCTCTGGACGTCTCTGCCAGCATTCCAAATACTGCATCTGTAGTATTCTTTCTAGGAATGAAATCATACTGCTGCTCACAAATAAGGACATCTGCCCTCAGTCTAGTTTTCCGCTACTCTTTCCCATAACTTCATTCAATGGCTCATCATCTCCATCCCTCTGTCGCGACTGCAGTTCTCCATATCTCCCTTATTCGTAATAATAGGCACCATCACACTTTTTCTCCATTCCTCTAGCATCTTCTCACTCTCTAAGATCCTGTTGAGCAATCGAACCAGAAACTTGACCGCTGCCTCTCCTAGACACTACCATTCCTCATCAGGATCAACTGCCCTTCCACTCTTTTGTCCTATTCAATGGCCTCCTCACTTCACCTACAAATCTCTGTTACTTTGTGGTCCAAAATAGTCACCTCTTTTACCCTTCCCTTGCTTTTATTTTCCTCATACAAATGCTCTTCAAAGTACTCTTTGTCTTCCGCTCACCCTTCTAGCATCTCTCAATGCATTTCCATCTGTTTCACGAATCACCCAAACCTGCTGTACAATATTTCCATCTATATCTCTCTGTTTTGCAAAACTGTATAAATCAATCTCTCCCCCTTTACTGTAAAATCTAGCATACAAGTGATCATACACCTTTTGTATGGGATTTGCTACCCTTTCCTTGCATCGCATCTCTGTCTGTTCTCTTCAGTCCCCTCAGCGTCCCACTTCTTTCTCTGAATCTAATCCTGCACTTCCTCATTCAGCCACTGAGTCTCCTTATCTACTTTCCTTCCAGACGACCCACCAAATACATTCCTACAGTCTCCCTGATGACATTAGCTGTAGTTGCCCTGTCATCTTGAAGATCTCGCTGACCACCCAGAGATTATATCAACTCCTCCCTGAAAATCATACAACACTCTTCCCTTTTCAGCTTCCACTACTTTGTCCTCTGCTCTGCTTTGTCCTCTTTATCTTTTGTGTCACCAGATTCATCTTACAAACCACCATCCTATGCTGATTGGCTACACTCTCACCTATCAATACTTTGCAGTCACTGATCTCCTTCAGATTACATTGTCTATACAAGATGTACCTGCATGCTCTTAACCCCGCTCTTATAAGTTACCTTATGTTCTTGTGTTTTCTGAAAAAAGTATTCACTACAGCCAGTTCCATCCATTTTCCAAAGTCTACCACCATCTGTCCCTCTGTGTTCCTATCCTGGATACCAAACCTGCCCATCACTTCATCATTACCTTTATTGCCTGCCCCAGCATGCCTATGAAGTCTGCACCAATTGCCACTCTCTCACCTCTGGGGATATTCTGTACTACTTCATGTAAATCACTCTGGAAATTCTCATCTAAATCACATAGTGACATAGCCACTAACAACATTGAGCATCAGAATCAGAAAGTCTTTATTCTCCGCATATTTTTTCAAATACAACAAATTTGCTGTGGTTTATCGGTGTTTAGCGGACAACATGGAATAATCAAAGGAATAATCCATCCATCCATCCATCGTCTGTTTACTTATCCTGCACTCAGGGTAACAGGGGATGCTGGAGCCTATCGGGCGAGAGGGGGGGTACACCCTGGACTGGTCATCAGTCGCAGGGCCACATAAACAGACAAACAACCATTCACAACAAACACTGACTCATTCGGGGCAATGCTCCCAATTATTTCCAATTAACCTGCTGCCTGTTTTTGGACTGCGGGAGGAAACCGGAGATCCTGAAGGAAACTCACACAGATGGGGAGAACATGCAAACTCCACACAGAAAGGTCCCCTTGTCAGAATCGAACCACGGTCCTTCTTGTGAGGCAAAAGCGCTAACCACTGTGCCACCTGGCCACCACATGGACTAATCTTTAAATTAAAAAGAAGAATCAGGACTAGTGTAATTGATTATGCCAGTTTCAGACCCATAAGTCTATCTGACACTCTTTTCACCTCCAGAAATTTTTGAACAAACTCCTTTCTAGATAACTTGTACACCATTTCTCTTCCTAGCAATTCCATGATAGTACAACTTAAAACCTGCTCCCAAGCTTCTCAACTTGTTGCCTTTCAGCCTAGTCTCCTGGACACGCAGTATTTCCACCTTCCCTCTCTGCATCTCAACCAGCCATCTAGCTTTTTCCTGTCATCATCCCAATATTCAAAGTCCCTACTCTCAAGTCCCAGACTCTTGCCTTTTCTCTTCTCTCTCAGCCTCCCAATACACCTTCCTCCTCTCCTTCTTTGACCCTTTTTAAACTTATCTTTTACAAATGTGAATGTATCAAGTCATCAAAAGGCTCACATTGGTAGATTCTAATTTATGGATCCTATATTTACCAAGCTGCAGTGCATACATCAATTCCTTTTCTACAAATATTTTCATTACAGTGGAATTGTGTAAAGATACTTCAACTCTGGCATGGTCGGTTATAGTTGAAGTGCCTTTTGCATCAGACAAGGCTTTAAATTTTTTTTCCTCAGCTTTATAGGCTTAACTCTGCAAACTCCTGCTAATCATGTCTGTTTCCAACAGCCAGAAGGGTTATGCTCGCAATTCGCCTGGAAGATTTTCTTTTGACAACATGTCTTTGCTGTTAATTATCATTTGGCCTAGCAAATTAAAGATGAGCTTCACCTAATTATAACAAAAGTATAGGATCAGAGGATAAATACTGAGTATGATGTGAGATCTCAATGTGAGATCTAAGATAATGATTAAGTGGGCACTGTAGGGAAAAATAGCATTGTTTGTCTTGATCATATATTTTTATCACCACAAATGTCTATTTCCAATTCCTATTTTGAAATCTGAAGGTTGCTTTTGCAGTCTGACTCATCTAATGTCCATTTTTTCCTTCCAGGGTTCCGCAAAATCAGCCTGGATGATCTGCGTAAGGCCTACATCGTCAAGGACGTGCAGCAGTATATCCTTCACAGGCTGGATCAGGAGGAGGCCCTAAGGCAGCACCTCACCAAGGAGACCGCTGAGATGCTCAACCAGCTCCACATCAAAAGCAGCGGCTGCTTCCTGTACCTGGAGAGAGTGCTAGACGGTGTGGTGGAGAATTTCATCATGCTCCGTGAGATCCGAGACATCCCTGGCACTCTCAATGGCCTCTACCTATGGCTCTGCCAGAGACTCTTTGTCAGAAAGCAGTTTGCCAAAGTCCAACCCATCCTCAACGTGATCCTGGCAACATGCAGGCCACTCACAGTCAAAGAACTGTACTATGCTGTCTGGACCAAAAACATGATGCTGACCATGGAAGATTTTCAGAAGAAGATGGACATTCTCTCTAAATTGTTGATGGATGGTCTTGGGAGTACTAAGATCCTTTTCCACTATAGTTTTGCAGAATGGCTTCTGGATGTAAAGCACTGCACCCAGAAGTATTTGTGCAATGCAGCAGAGGGGCACCGAATGTTGGCAATGAGTTACACTTGCCGGGCAAAGCAGCTCAAACCACTTGAAGTGCAGGAGTTTGCACTGCACCTTGTAAATTCCAACCTTCAGATTGAACCATACAACCTGGCTCTTTGGATGGTCTGGAATGGAACACCTGCTAAAGACTCTCTGACCACCTCAATACCAAGAGAACAGGAGGTCCTGCAACTTCTTGTAAAAGCCGGGGCTCATGTTAACAACGAAGATGACCATGCTTCATGCATCGTCCAACAGGCCCTTGAAAGAGAAGATTCAATACGGACATTACTTGACAATGGTGCCTCCGTCAACCAGTGCGACTCTAGTGGAAGAACTCTGCTATCTAACGCCGCCTACAGTGGAAACCTTGATGTCGTGAACTTGCTCATATCGAGAGGTGCCAACATGGAGCTAGAAGACAACCACGGACAAACTGCACTTACTCTTGCTGCCAGACAGGGCCACACCAAGGTGGTCAACTGTCTAATCGGCTGTGAGGCCAACATAAACCACACAGACCATGATGGATGGACTGCACTCCGTTCTGCAGCTTGGGGTGGACATTCTGAGGTCGTATCTGCTCTGCTCTACGCTGGTGCAAAAGTGGACTGCGCGGACGCTGACGGTCGAACTGCCTTGAGAGCTGCTGCATGGGGAGGTCATGAGGACATAGTGTTGAATCTCCTTCAGCATGGAGCTGAGGTCAACAAGGCAGACAATGAAGGAAGGACTGCTCTCATTGCAGCTGCATACATGGGGCACAGAGAGATTGTTGAGCATCTCCTCGACCATGGGGCTGAAGTCAATCACGAAGACGTTGATGGTAGGACCGCCCTCTCTGTTGCTGCCCTCTGTGTTCCAGCCAGTAAAGGCCATGCTTCTGTTGTGAGCCTACTCATTGACAGGGGGGCCGAGGTTGACCACTGTGACAAAGACTGCATGACCCCGCTTCTTGTGGCTGGCTATGAAGGACATGTTGACGTCGTCGATCTACTCCTGGAGGGTGGTGCTGATGTTGACCACACAGACAATAATGGACGCACCCCTCTACTCGCTGCTGCATCCATGGGTCATGCCTCTGTAGTCAACACTTTGCTTTTCTGGGGGGCTGCTGTCGACAGTATCGACAGCGAGGGAAGGACTGTGCTGAGCATTGCATCTGCTCAGGGCAACGTGGAAGTGGTCCGGACTCTGCTGGACAGAGGTCTGGACGAGAATCACAGGGACGATGCAGGCTGGACCCCACTGCACATGGCGGTGTTTGAGGGCCACCGCCAAGTATGCGATGCCCTCATTGAGCAAGGCGCTCGCTGCACAGAGGTAGATAACGATGGTAGAATACAATTGATTCTGGCCGCACAGGAGGGACATTATGACTGTGTGCAAATTCTTCTGGAAAACAAGTCATGCATTGACCAGAGGGGATACGATGGGAGGAATGCGCTCAGGGTGGCTGCTCTCGAAGGCCACAGAGACATTGTGGAACTGCTATTGAGCCATGGCGCAGATATCGATTACAAAGACGCAGACGGACGGCCAACACTCTACATATTGGCGCTTGAAAACCAGCTAGCCATGACAGAGTATTTCCTTGAGAACGGAGCGAATGTAGAAGCCTGTGACACTGAGGGCAGGACAGCCCTCCATGTGTCCTGCTGGCAAGGGCATGTGGAAATGGTGAGGCTGCTGATAAACTACCACGCTGATGTCAACGCCTGCGACAACGAGAAGCGATCGGCTCTTCAGTCTGCTGCATGGCAAGGCCACACCAAAGTTGTGCAGATTTTGATAGAAAATGGCACACATGTCGATCACACCTGCAACCAGGGGGCGACAGCACTCGGAATTGCTGCCCAGGAGGGTCACATCGATGTTGTGCAAATACTTCTTGAAAATGGCGCTGACCCTAATCATGCCGACCAGTTTGGGCGTACGGCTATGAGAGTGGCAGCAAAAGGCGGGCATTCGATGATCATAAAACTTCTAGAAAAGTATGGGGCCACAACGCTCAATGGCTGCAATCCATCCCCAGTTCACACTCTCGAGGAAAAAGTGCCGCTTGCTGTGGCGGGTAAGATGCAGTCCCTCACCATCAAGTCAAGTAGCTCGGGCAGCACAGGGGTGGGAGATTTGCAGTCGTCTGGCCGTTGCCTGACCAATGGGCCCGTCCACGCTTTCAGTTCTCCGTCAGAATCCCCTGACTCCACAGTTGACAGGCAGAAATCCTCGCTCTCAAATAATTCCCTCAAGAGTTCAAAGAATTCCTCGCTGAGAACCACCTCGTCCACAGCCACGGCACAGACGGTGCCCATAGACAGCTTTCACGGTCTGACGTTCACTGAGCAAATCCAGCAGCACTCGCTGCCTCGCAGCCGCAGCAGACAGTCAATCGTGTCGCCCCCCTCCACCACCAAGTCAGTGGGTCATCAGCCGCCGTCGCCATCCAGTGACTTCGACTGGTCTCTGTTGAAACCTGGTCTAAAGTCGTCAAAGGGAACTAAGACTGGGAACGGAACAACAAACAGTAAGGGGGCCTCGGGAGACAAGAAGAAGATGAAAAATAGCACGTCCACCCAAGATCAGGTCCTGGAGTACGAGATGACCCAGTTCGACAAGAGGATGGCTCTCAATAAATCGGTAGCGAACATTGCCGTGAAGGACCCCCACTGTAAGATCATGATCGGGGGTCACATCCAGCTGGAAAAGGGTCAAAGCCAGGAACAGTTCTTCATCCAGCAGCAGGGCTGCTCTGAGAAAAAGAGGAACGGCATCATGACCAACCCCAACTATCACCTACAGGGTAATCAGGTTTTTCTTGGGAGGGTATCAGTTCCTCGGACTGTACAGAGCAGGGGCCACCAGGATGTTCTAGAGAACTATCCCATCGGGGAGACGGAGCTAAGCCTTAAACAAGCCCTGAAACTGCAGATCGAAGGCTCCGATCCCGGGTTTAACTACAAAAAAGAAACCCCTTTGTAGCTGGTAAGCGATAAGTCAAAATAACCCTCCAATATGTTTGTGCTTGTTGAAAAAAAAAGAATCTCCAAGTTGAAATTAAGAGTGAAAGTGACAGCACAATTGCTTCATTTTTATTTTCTGTTCAACTTCAGCAGCAAGTATAGAATAAAGGACTTAGTTGTTTCCGGATTGCACTTGACAGAACCGTCATTATTAGCTGGATCCAATCAGACATGCATGTAGAACACTTAGAATTTTCCCTCCTGGACCAAAAAAAATTAGAACCCAGATCATTCCTGTACTGTTGTCTTGAATGCTATGTTCATCATGCGGACAGTAATTACAAAAAACAAAGGATGGTGGGAGGTTGGATGTGCCAAAGTAACTGTTTTCATCTGCACTGAAGAAAACAGCCCTTCATTTTGTCCTCGCCGGCGGGTTATCTCAAAATACACACCACCAGGGAAGATTGTCCATCGCCGCCTAAGGCTTTGCGTGAACTGATACTCGACGTGCCTACATCCGTTACGGCCTTCTCTGTGTACTCATGCAAACCACCATATTAATTTAATATAATGCTATTTATGAAACAGTGTATGCACTTTTTAAGAGTAAAATAACAGACATGCAATTGTTCTTATTTACTTTGTAACCCATCCATGTTTTATCAGTGATTGTCTAAGCGAAAAATACCAATGTTTTTTTTTTTTTTAATTATTCTATATAATGTTTGTCCTGTCTTACTTTTCTTTATTTTTTTTATTTTGTTGTTTTGTTCTCTCCCTCCACACTGACACCAATGTATTGCTGAGAACATTGTCATAAAACCCAAGGACATGGAGGTGAGCAACGCCACGCTGTCAATCTGAACAAACTTGATCGTCCACCTCCCGAGAGAACCCGGATAATCTGTTAACCCGGACCAGCGTGCTAAAACCCTCATCTGTGTGTAACACGTTGATAGCTACAGCAGTTTACTTCACCAGTATATACAAGTGTATTTATTTTTTATTTTTGGAAGAAAGCCACTTTTGCTGCACTTTGTGTTGCATCACGCTCTACCATGGTGCTGTCTTCAAAAGTTGCCTGCAGTTATTATTATAATTTTATTTTTTTTTGGACTCCCTAATTTGTTTGCTTTGTGCATTATGTATTATTAAAGGTATTCTAAGAAAGGGGGAGCTTTGTTGAAAATGGAAAAAAAAATTGTCCCTATGGGATTTTTTTTTTTCAGTTGTGTGTTATGTTTATGTGTGTGCATTAAAAAAATATATATTTAAATATATCCTTTTGTGTATCGTCAGCAAATGTTTGGTGCTACATGCAGCAATTCCAGGAGGAAGCAGTTATTTAAAAAGAAGAAAAAAAAAAGGAAAAAGCATTTGTCTGTCATGTATACCCGGCCGCAATGCAAGAAACAAAATGTAATGCTTTGTTTCCTTATCGTCAAGTGTTTTTTCAGTGATTCCTGCTGGATTTTCTTCAAGGGGCATGACTCAAGAAAACAGAATAAGAATCACAACAAAAAAACAAAAAACAAACGACAAGATCAATCATTCAATCATTCAAGATCAAACTGGCTAGTTGCTTGTGTAAAATCCGCAGTTGTAAAGTTGTAAAGCCAAAATTTAAAGAACGCTCGTGGTCGCCCCTCCTCTCTGCGATGAGCTGGATATCGGATGCAAGGGGCTTTCAACTGAACCGGCGAGGGAGGGATGGTGTGAGAGGTTGTGCCTGGCTGATGCGGGTCGGGTGGGTGGGACGGTAGGCGTGAAAACATCTGTTTCTCATGAAGCACAAAGCTGTGTTAGCATTTACAGGCTGTCATATTTCTGCAGGCTTTTCTTAATGTTAACAGTGAGCTATTTTTCGCCAAGAACCGGTGGTTAGTTGGTTTGGGTGGAGGGACAAAGGAGGACGCAGAGGTGCGGGTGGGAGTTGGCAGGGAGGGGGTGGAAGGTAGAAACCCATTGCACGTCCAAACACTTCTATGGCCCGCAAAAATCTCCCGGCTCGACAGTACACCAGTAGATCAGAGAAAACGTCATGAAGGAATGGAGGTCTGGAAAACAAACTGTATAGTCTTAGTAAGCAGTTCTATCGTTCGTCTCCACTATGTTCTCCTTTTTTAATTTCATTTTATTTTTTCAGTTCTCTGTCATCTTTACTTTTTTTTTCCACTTTCAGTGGTTGGATTTGTAAATAGCTTCCAATGTACATTTGACTCATTTTAAAGAGGAAAGGAGAAAAAAAATTCCTGTATTATATGAAGTGGAATTTTCTGATGTATATTAAAATGCTTAATAAACATATTTGCTTTACTGCTGGAGCAGTCTGGAAGTTTTATTGTTGTATTTTTATCCTTAAAGACCCTTACTTGGCACTGAATTCCTTAATTCTTTGCAAGGGAGGGGAGATAAAGCCATTAAAAGATGTAATTTCAGTTGCTGATGGGATTGTTATTCAGGTTTTTCTTTGCAAAGTTCATCTTCACCTGATTTGTTCACCTTTACTTTTTTACGAAGCCTTAAAATGTTCTTAATTTTAGCAATATGACAAAAATGGGCAAGGGAAATTCAAGGAATAAACTGGAGTGGTGTAAAAACAGGTGTGACCTGTTTTATTATTACATGTTAATTAACTGGATCAGGAAAGCTCAGCTGTTCACGCCTGTATCTTGACATTGCCATCGTGATTGAGAGGATTGGATTATTATCCCAAAATACTGACTTAAGCCAGGAGCCTTCGTCCCATAGAACATTTGATCAACATTACGATTCAGGGGAAAGCGTTAGGGGAAAAAGATAAAAAATGTCTGGTGAAATTATTTTGTAATTTGCAAAGAAAGTTTTTCAGACCTGTTCAGGTACCTTAAATATCCTGCACGACAAACAAGGATGTCATTTACTGTCAGCAATGTTTGAAACTGTCGATTTCACTCCAAAGCAAAGAAGAACCTTATCCTTATTTATTGACATATCATTCTCTGATCAGTGGGGTAATCGGAGCTGGATTACAACTCTGGGTGGATGGTGAAGGGGGGTTCCTGGCGCCACAACGTCACTGTGGCATGGGGCCATCGGGTTCCTCTGAGTTCATCTGGGTCCAGAATGTTTTCATCTGATTGTTGACAAATGAATCATAGAAGAGGAGGGTGTGGACAGGAACCAGCGACCTGGATCTGGACCTGGACCGGGGTTCAGCTGGGGACAGGAAAGAGCTGACTGAGACCCAAGAGTCAAATGGGACCCAACTCTTGCCTTTTGGCCCTGTGTCATTGGAAGACAAATGGCTGTGACCAAACATCCTCATGTGAGAGCACTGCTTCCTCGCTTCCAAGAGAAGGACACAGATTTGAATGTCAAATGCCATTCATTCATTATTAACCGCTTATTCTGCGCTTGGGGTCCCAGGAATGCTGGAGCCTTTCCCAGCTATACGGCTCTGTGGTTGACTGGCAACCGGTCAAGGGTTCGCCCCGCCCCTCACCCAATGACAGTTGAGATAGGCTCAAGCCTCCCCCATGACTCTCACCTCAGGGTATGTGGTATAGATAATGAAAGACTGACTGTTTTGAATTGACTGTGATTTTCAGGCAATATACCTAATACCGTATACCTAATTTCAAGGCTTGTTTTTTTGCTGATTTCCATTTTAAACTCCGCCTCTTTGTTGTCCTGATCTAATCAATATTTTTGTAACAGTCCTCACCCCAGAAACATCACGACAAGTCAAACTATCACCTCAGGAAGTGAATGGTTTGAATCTGCTGCTGCCTCCTTCTCCTTCTCCTCCGCAACTTGATCAAGGCACTCGTAAATGAAGAAGTTACCAGTTGCTGGTTTCTGTTTATTTATTTATTCCTGCTCTCAGTTGAACCACAAACCACAAGTGTGTTCTTGAACCCCCCTCTCCCTACAGTTCACTAAGTTCATGTCTGAAAATGTTTGAAAAAATACATGTAAATAAATACATTTTTGTTTACGAAACAACCCTCGTCCTGTGACTGCCCCCCCCCTCCAGTCAATCATCCCAACCCTCCTCTAACATCCCAAGGGGTGACTCCAAAGTGCAGTTGGATTTAAAAGCCGTTTAAGTGAAAATCAGATTTTGGAGCATGAAAAATAAAATTCATCAGGCTGTCTGATTTGAGTTAAGTTTTATCATGATCTATCAGTGTCCTGATAGATCATGGTGAGGAAAACAGTCGGTGTTCATTTGCATGTATGTGTGTGTGTGTGTTAATGGTGTGTGTGTGAGTGTGTGTTTGTGTGTTAATGGTGTGTATTAATGAGTGGACCATCTGGCCGGGTGATGTCATGTAACATGTGACATCCAAACCTCGAGGATCCCCCTCGTGAGGAATCTGCCAGCAACCACATCTGGTTCCTCTCCACCCATGTCTCTGCTGTGGAGACCAAACAACATGGCGACAGGAGTGTCTAACCAATCCGAGTGCCTCGGTCTGTTGGCCTGCTGGCTGGCCCCGGGATTGGGGGGAATTACATGGAGAGACTGTAATTTTCTTCAAAGCCAGTTTAAAAGGATCCAAAGAGCTCTCAGGTCATTTTTACCATATCCTGGCGTCCATATTATTATTATTATTATATTATTATTGTATAGTATTTAATTACTCCTTCACCCCAAGTGTGTGAAGGAGAGATTCTGCAGGTCCTTCCTGACAGCTGCTGTTTGATTATTTAACACTGAGCTCTGCTCTCAATAGACGACTCTTTCATTCATTCATTCACTCTCTCATTCATCTACTCAAGTGTCCATTCATTCACTCTCCTACACATGCACTCACTCGGACACCGTAGGTGTTACCACTGCACTTCTACCACTGCAAGTTCTGCTGTTGTTCGCTGCTAGTCACAACTTTTGCACATTTATACTGTTTATACCGTACATACTGTTTATACGGTATCTTGTCATATTGTTCAAGTGCAATTTGTTCATACATGCCTGTCTATATATGCATACATTGTTAACACTGTTCATTGTTTATCCTTAGTTATTTTCTATTTTTGATAACTTTCTTTGCACTGTCCGCTTTTTGTTGTGAGTTATTGAAATTCCCCCACTGTGGGACAATTAAAGGAATATTCTATTTTTATTATCATTGCTATTTATTTTTATATTTATTCATTTATTCACTGTCTGTGTTTTTGGTATTTTGTCGTTTTTTATTTCTTATTTTTTTAATTTCCAGGGATTAGAGACTGGGGCATTTATCCTCAGTCCGAAATCTCCAGACGAACCATCGCAAAAGTCATCTTCTCCGTCTCTGACCAGCTGTTTCATATCAACCCCCCCTAAAAATAAAACATAATCTAAAAAAAGGCAGCTGATTTCTGTGTCCTTGTGAGAAACCGTTTTTCCAGGAGTGAAGCTTGAAAGAATGCAAACAGTGAAAATATTTGTGCACTTGTGTGTTGTAGCTTTATAAGCTGTAACTTTGACCATTTCCTGGAATGGTCAAAGTTCCTGTTGGAAAATGCTTATTGCTGGGAACTTGGCATCCTCACATCGCTGTCAAAGACACTGAGATCGGTGCCGCTGGTGACTTGGCCATGAAGCAGCAAATTGGCTCATGAAGGACTTTTCACAGGGTATTTAAAGGAGTCTCTCCTGTCCTGTAATGATACTGGCACCACCACGTCGAGCTCTTCCTCACACCCAGGCCTGCTAAAGGCCTGGGCCTCGTCTCTTTCAAGCTTGGCCAGATGGATGATTAATTTCAAACCAACTCACATAAATTGCATGACAAATGATTTACTTTCTACCATAAAAAGCAAGTTGACACCAGCAGACCCGAAACTTTCATACTAAGCTGGCTATTGTGGTCAAAGAGGATTTTACAACGAGGCACAGATATTGATGTCGTGTCATGGTTTGAGTGAAAGGTCCCCTTTTCTATATTATTTCAGCTGCTTTTATTTTGAAAACTGGAAGTAGGAGGTTAGTTTCAGTGGTGAGTCCATTTGAGTTTTAGAGGAGATACAAGACGTACTTACACCAAAGACACAATCTGAAATTATGGGGAAGATGTTCCAGTTTTTAGTTGTACAGTTTTCTTTCTTTGTTTTTTGCACCAAGTGTGTCTACAAATGTGGACAGCATACAAACAGACCACACATGGCTTGCATCACAAGCTATTTCATGCAGAAGCTCAGAATGTCACATTGCGCTCGTCTCACCATCCAATCAAAACCATCTACCTTGGCTTCCTGAGATGCTGATTCTTGCTCTGCATGTAGGGCTCGTCCCTCAATTTTAGCCACCGAAATGACCAGTTGCTGCAGCGATTCCCCGCCGACATCTCATCAGCGTGCTTGGGGGGAAAGTCATGAAATCCAGCGTGAAATCCACTTGGACTCAGAGATGGGTGAATTTAGCCTCCCTGGCCCTGGGTCAAGGTCGGTGCAGCCACGGGAAAACATAATTTTAGCATCAGACTTTTTAAGTTTCCGCGAATTTGGTGCCAAAGTTCACTCGGACAGGGACAGAATCAGAGAGTTTTTCACTGTGATTTCCAGCAAATTCGCAGAGCGTGAACTACCACGAATATTGCATACTGGAGGAGGAGAGTGTCCACCTTGGAAATGTCTCAGAAACATCCTCGAAAATGAGCTCAGAGAGGGGAGCAGGGAATCCTGGCGGAGTACATGTTCCTCACAGAGCCCAAACCCCCCAGAATAAGTTTACAATTTGGATCCCGGGGTCCCAACTGTATTTCTAGTGACATTAAAATGAAGAACACGAGATGCGGCATGGCAGCCCCATTGCTCTTGGTGAATCCCTTCCTGCTTCCAGCCCTCACCTATTTTTCTTCCCCCCTTCAAACAACCACTACTCAGTGTTTGTAACAGTGTCTGTTAACCACTTTAACCTCTAACAATCATGAAGTTGTCAAAGACTCCTTGTTGCCCCCCACCGGCCACCCAATCCCGCCGCTACAAATGCATGGGGTGGACACGGCTGTGGGAAAACTTAAATCCAAGT
>CAAKHD010004203.1:0-10372 GCA_901007705.1 Fistularia tabacaria | reverse complement strand
TGCCTATTAAACACTTGTATAACAACTATGAAGGTTCTGCCACAAAAAGCTGCTCCAACACCAAGACTCCCTCTTTTAGAAGCTAGAATGCAAGCAGCAGAGCAAGATATACATCATCACACACACACACACACACACACACACACACACACACACACACACACACACACACACACACACACACACACACACACACACACACACACACACACACAAGAAACACTGTCAAACTATAAATGGAAATGGAGTAATGTTCTGTTTTAGTGGTCAATAAAAATACACATTACTGCTTTTTATGTTATTCCTTCCTCTATCTATTTGATTTTTTTTCGCTTTCTTCAGAATGTGCTGCAGTCAATTTTATTTTTTAGTTGTATTTGCAGCCTGTGATACTTGTTCAGGCTGATGTCATTGGACCTGAGAGGACATCAACCTTTTTTCGAAATTCAAACGGTCGGACACGACTCAGTGGGCTGGCATTGGAAGAGAAATTTGTAATCAGGGCACGTTTACTTGCTTTCCCAGCCAGGACTGTGATACATTCTAACCATCCAGGAGATTCCACTGGCACAAAGAATGAGCTCAGCAACAATCAAGGTCGAATGAGACGCATGCGGGGGTCAATCTTAGCGGCTCACCGCAACCAAGAGCAGGGCTTCTTTCTGATTCGGTGCGACGCTTAACGGCACTTTACAAAAAAATCCAGTCATCTCTCGGTCGGTGATTTCCCTCAATTTTACCAAATGCCAAGGAGCGACTCAACTGTGAATTGGATAAACACAGGCTTGGCTCTGGCAGGGGAGGCGACGGCATCAGTAAGCGAGTCAGGAAGCAGGTTTGAACCTGAGAGGACACGAGCGCTCTTTTCCGATGAAGTCGGCATAGGGCGCGTCAAAGACGTGAATTTAACTACCAGCACGACGGGTTGGAACAAGACATTCTGAGAGATTTGGTAAATGGCTTGTAGACACGGACGAGGAAGGCGTCCGTCAGAAATGTAACGAAATACCGAAAGAGAAGCTTAAAAACGGCAACTGAAAAAACTGAACTTATCATGAACATCAAAATAAAGTGGAGGAAACAGGAAGCATCGCGAGCGCCGGGTCATTATCAGTCATTATCACGGCTCAAACAAACAGCGAGCAGAAATGTAACGAAATACCGAAAGAGAAGCTTGAAAACGCCAACTGAAAAAACAAACTTATCATGAACATCAAAATAAAGTGGAGGAAACAGGAAGCATCGCGAGCGCCGGGTCATTATCAGTCATTATCACGGCCAAAACAAACAGCAAGCAGAAATTAATGTGCAGCCGTGACGAAGGACGTTTCCACATCTTTACCTTTTGTAGACAATCTTGAGGTCTCTCCATTCTAGAAAACTGCACATTTTTGGTTTGCGTGCGAGCACGATCTGCATCAGCTCCCGCACCATCTTCTTCTTGTCGCGCTCGGCGGTGGCTGTGTACCATTTCTGCAGCCGAAGTTTCCCCTGCCGGCTAAACAGCAGCATGAAACGCATCTGCAACAACGGCGGGGACAAGAGAGCAATAGAACTTAACACCAGCACACAAACAGCTTTCTTCAATGTCCTGAAATCCTTGATGAACATTTAATTGTACTTTCTAAAAAAAAAAAAAAAGAAGACAGTTTTGTAACTGTACCTGACTAGAAAAGGATGATTCAAAGTACATAATGAGGATGCAGTGATCTTTTTCCTAGAAGTGGAAATCCGCAATATGAATCTAAATCTGTGACGCATTTTAAAATCGACAAAGCAACTCCACGCAAAACCACCAAGCATATAAATCAATAGATAAACAGTGTTAAAGCGAAGTCGTTTTTAAAACAGAGCTGAACGGCAGCGTCAAGTGACACAACGCATTACTCGGCACGATGAAGACACAAACATGATCCAAAGTTTGAAGTTGCACTGGCAGGAAAAAGAAGGCGTTAGCAGGTGCTGCCTAGCACCAGAAGCTACAGGGGGGTGGAGTGGACGGACGGGCGCCCGCTTGACCGTTTTCCATGTCATCCAGATTTGTACAAATCCAGAGAACTTTGGCAGCAAAGAAACACAATTTTTTTATCCCTTCATATTGGTAACGCTCTTATTTGAGTTTATTTATACATTTATTTTTAGCCTGTCACTGTCTTGTCCTTGCATGTCTTGCTGCTGCTGTGGAACTATTTTCCCCACCACGGGATTACCTACTACTACCCTCTACCAACCCCTTCAACTGGCCGTTCTATTTCATGATGCTTTTGAATTACAACCTCCCTCTGTGTTGTTAGCTTGCCGCGGTGGGGAGGCTTGTGTTCTTCCATGACCCAGGAGGTCATACCGGCGGGGGTTCTACCCCTGCTAGGTCTTACCAAGTCGGCCAGGTTTAGGGGTGGAGGTAGGACGAAAGGCAACGCCCTCAACGTCACCCCAGAAAACACGACCTGTCACAGATACGCAAACAAAAGTGCACCATGATATCCCGCCCGGGGGAGAAGATGGACCTTCGTCAGAAGGACCGATGACGCAGGGCGGTGAAAGTCGGAAGCACTCGGAAGCCACTGTGCCGAAAACCATCCTCTGAACCGGGGCTACAACCGCCATCGCTACATGGAAGGGAAGGACCGTGTTCCAAGCTGGAAAGACCGCTCATCGAGACGAAGCCCCAGCTTGAGATGCTGGCTCAGGATCCAGATGCTTGAGAACTCTTGTTGGCGGCCTCAGCCCCAGAAGGGGTAGAAGGCCATCGTAGTATAGTAGTTTGAATTACAAAAGGGTCGGCCGCTGTGCTTGGACCCAAAGCATTATGGTTACCACCGAGAGAGCGCTTTCGTCAGCCTTGCGCTTTCAAAGCGCTTCGTGCAGAATTCCATCCGCCCGTTCCCTCACACACCGACGGCAGGAGAGCCGCCTTGCAAGGCGCTAATCAGAGCGGCAGGAGCAAACCCGGGGGTTCGGCGTCCTGCCCGAGGACACTCGGGTATCGAACTGCCAACCTTCCCATCGGAGGGACGTCCGCTCTGCCAACAAAGCGACAACCACAACCTTGTATGGTCTTCTTTTAGGTTGTCTTATTACGGAGGGGAAAAATAAACCCCGGGTCTCAGGTTGTTTTGATAACAAGGGCCAGTTTTCCTGGACTAGCGACATCAGAGGGAAGGTAGCGAGGCGCACGCTATCTTTAGAAGAATGTAAGTGATCCAAGGAATCACTGAAGTTTCCACACACTGTCTTCTTCTGACAGTTTCCCTGCAGGAGACGGCGGTTTCTTCCTCTCTGCAGCAACACGCCAGATTGCAGAGAGAAATGCCACTTTGTGATGGTAATTCAGTGCAAATATAGCAGATCAATCCCAAAACAGGTGATGTTCACACTTTTATTTTACTTATGATTTGATACCGAAGCAAGGATGAATGTGAACATTTCACAGTAAAAGAGGAATTGAGGGCCTCTGGTTTGCAGAAAGTTGTATTCAAAAAATGTAAAAATCTTTGACAAGAGTGTTCCCTGAAGAAAAACCAGGAGGGTTTGGGATGTTTCACTCTGAGGAGCATAATCTCAAAATCAAGGAGTCCGGAGAAGTTTCTGTCACGGAGGGGAACGTCACCGTGCCCATAAACTGAGCACTCAATCTGATCACGTCGGCTGGTCTTGGACCGCAGATGTGAAGATGGGACGACAGCTTTGAACACGGACGGACAAAAACACCGCGGAAACCCTTCTTCTGGGCCTGATCGTAATCCATGCTATAGAAAGGAAGGAAGTCTCTAAATGTTATCAGGCCGGTGCTCTTTTTATCTTCATTGGAATGTGTTGCCTGTCAAAGTTTACCAGCGTCGGTCGACTCAGGGTTTACGAGTCTGACTTTCAACAAACAGCCTTCTTTCGCCAATATTTATCAAGGCAACGTCACACAGGCGTGGCGAAGGTCAGGCAGAACTCAGGAAATTGTTTACATAATGGTGTTCATGTATATATTTGTTTTTACTGCTCAGTAAAGTAAAGGCAGTCGCCTCCCGTGTGCTTCTGAGCTGCAGCTTCTGTGCGTTAGGCGATAAAAATACAGCCGTCCCTTAAGATAGCAATTGAACTGGTTCCAGAAGTGGGTTCGTATGTTGACTTTTTCGTATTTTAAATGATTGTCTCCCATTTAAAACAACACAAAACAAATGAATTGGTAATTGGTTATAATATTCACGTGCCACATCAGTCGCACGTACACCACCTTTGTGCTTTGCTATCATTTCCTGCTTCATTTCCATGGAAAGCATCTTCTTTCTGGGTTCACCACGTGCTTTCTTAGGGCCCGTGATGATTATCAAAAAAAGAACAACCCACAAAGATATAAAATGATGCCACGCAAGAGATATGAAGACCACAGCAGATATGCGCACCTTTAACAACTACCCGCACGACGTGGTGTCATGAAGCGTATCGGAGTCGCGGGAGCTCGCTTAGCTTGTACCGCGCAAACTTCCAATTCTCATTTTCTCGCTCTCGTCTACATAGCATGAATTTGGGGGGTATTTCAAGGATAAAATTAGCTCAAATCGCGCTTCGTATCTTAAAAATATTGCATATTAAGTGATTGGTATCTGAAGTGGCCGCGAGCAAACCAAGACTCTCAGGGAGTAAAATACATTATAGATCGATGTCCACGAACGGGGTCATATGATGTAGAAAAACAAAGTCGTTGAACTTTTCCCGGTTGATCCTTCAGGCTGTGATCAGAGAGCAAGCGCACAAGAGACGTTCGCAAATAGCATCCAGTTTAGCCAGAGGCTACTTGAATGGTGAAAAAACAAAAATGATCTTGTGGCTCTTCAACACTTTCAAATGTGATCAGACCAAACTCGAAAATAGGGATGCTTAAATGGGTCACATTGAGAGGGTTGCAAATCTCTCAAAACTATTGTCTCAATGTATAACTTTGGGCCCCTTAGCATAAATTAACCCGTGTCCAACGGGGAATTTAATTGTGCCATTAAAAAAAAAACGTACAAAATCCAGTTCTGTTCCTTGATGCGCTCAAGGTTTCGGCCTCTACAATCAGTTTATGGTTGTATGTTTGTGGCAAATAATCAACGTAGCCAAAGCCTTATCTGGTCTCCGACCTCGGTCATGGTGTCACACATGCACGCTGACCGTTACGCCGCTGAGCCAGGCATCGCTGTCAAAGCCCACACAATAGTAGACAGCACTCAGTCTTTGTGTTTCACAGCATTCCGGGTCACACGGGTCGCTGGTTGGCTAATGTTTGATCGCAGCAGCTGCATCAACAAGGGTTTGAAGCCACCTGATTTGAAGTCGACGACAGAAACTGGCATTTCGCTCTCCGACGGTTGGGTCGCGGCGAGTTCTGTGGAATGTCTGCACCAATAGAAACCCTGCTCCATTTTCTCTACATCCCAGAGAGGGCAAACTGTTCCCTGACAGCGTTTGTCCCATATTCAGAAACTCACACCAGGGACATCAAGAATGTTAGAAAATGTTTCTTTCCTTATCAAGCCGTTCATTTATCACTTTAAGAATTGATGGTTAACTGATGAATAGCAGTCACTGCAAGGTGCTTCTAGAAGGACATCTCTATGAAATACCACGGGACGTACTCGCTGCAGCTCTACTCATCCCTTCTTAAAATGGGCCTGAAGGTCAGGGCATCTACTCGGAAGATGGAGCCTGGCCCACTTTTTCCCGGGCAAGCGTGGTTTTACAACAACTGCGGGTAATAAAAGGATCTGCGTATCATCAAATCCTGTCCCGCCTGCACATGCGCTGGAGTTTCAATGGAGGGAAGAGAGAAGTGCATGTCAACATTGACAGCATTTGGGCTTTTCAACTGCAGCTTGATGTGTATTGAACACATGCTGATGTGCAAAGAGTCCCTCAAGTGAACAACTTAAAGACTGAATGATTTACAAAATCAATGAGTCTTTTGTTCACTTCTGAATGAGTATTGGTGGTTTCTTTAGAGCTAAAGAAAACGCAAGGGGCGTGGTTGACGTTGAGAGCAGCAGTGTGGTGCGAAGAAAGCCATTCAAACACGCTCGATGAGTATTTGGATACAATTGCTTCATAACAGTAGTGTTCAAGGGGTGGCTTTTTATCTTCATTTGATGGCGTTGAGTAATACGGCATATTTCTGTCCACCCTTTGTGCTCATAGTGACCATCTCAACAAGTCGAACACGTTAAAACCTCCGTTTTGCCTATCAAAATGGCAAAATTGAGGATGTCCCAATTGCAGTTAAACTAATTTAATCATAAAGGAACTTTACAGCCTGACATTCAAAGATATGATTTCATTCCTATTACAATTGATTGCTGCTTGTCCTGTTTCGATCCGATGTGTTCGCAAATGTTCTGGATCCCTTTCATTCAAATTTCTTCTCATTTAGAGGCATATTTCTACACATTTCAATCCAGTGGATTTCCAGACAAATAAAGAATTGAAAGAGTATCATGCAAACACATACGTCACCAGAAAATGATACTAAACTGCCCCTTTTCATGGGTAGTCCTGAACTGTCAGATCCTTTTATTGGACGTCCTGGTTATTTTCCCAGTTTGTCACTCGTTTGAGGGAAAACGACTTTGTTACTGGTTTCAAGATCATTTGAATGTACTCATTTACTTTGTATTCTTCCCATCTGGACAGGATCAACGACGACGGATCTGATCCCTTCTGTTTCAAAGGTGAATTACCGACAAAATAACTTGTTTTATCCTTGAAGAATTCCTTTTAGAGGCAATGAATTAGTGCAAAGCCGTGCAGACAGCATGAACACAGAGTCGAGATGCTAGCAGCTGCTAGCGTTTGTTGTTGACACTGTCTATATCCTGGAGAATAGGTCGAGTAGACAGATAATTAAACACACAAATATTTTAATTTTATTTATTTATGTGGCCCAAGTGCCATTCAGACCGTGTATTACGAGTGAAAAAGGACGTCAGTTCCATGCGATTATTTCAAAAAGAGAAGCCGTGCAAGCGGCCAGGTAGACGGAGGACAGGTACTGTGGGCACTTCCTGGAATCATACACCTTGTTAGCACTAGCTTATTCACTTCTTCTTGCCTTTGGAGCGAGGGGAAAAAAATGAATGAAATGCCGCGACTTACCATTCTCGCTGACAGTCTTTTAACGTACCGCTGCGCGACAGATGAAGAAATGACAGTAAACTGCCCGGCGGAGCGTAAATGTACACAATGAGGGCTAACGTTGCCAGTCCATGTCTGTGTAAGAAACCATTCTAGCAGATGCTGCTACACGGAGCAGCCCCTGTTCCTACTGAGCATGCGCACACCTCTCCTTCCTCTCCGCTCCGACTGCCGGGGGGGGCGGGGGGGCCCAAGCGTTCGACTCACTGGCGCCCCCAAGCGGCCAAACTCCGCACTGCACGTTCACTGTTTGACAATGCAGTTGTCCCACGCGAAAAGCGGTTCATCTGAGTGTAATTTTTTGCATGCTTTTTGTCTCACAGCGCATTGTTTGCTGCGTCCTGATTGGCTCAGGGACTGTAGACCACTGTCAAGCGTGTCTCTTGTACAGTACAAAATGTGTCAATCGTCCATCGCTTGCAGTGTGACTGAAGCGCTGTGCGTTTGCAGGTTTTCTCCCCGACAAAACCCACAATGCCCACGAAATGTTCTGCACCGACAAAAGTACTGCACTAAAGAGGCAGAGAAAGATGCTAACCATCGCACAAAAAGTTGGACTTGTGGACATGCTAAAGGAAGGTAGACGTTACGGAATAAATGAATCTACAGTTGGTTCCATAAAGATGGAGGAAAATAACATCAGGACGACAGCAGCAGTAAGTTTTGACGAGGATGCAAAAAGGGTTGGAAGTGTCCATGGTCAGGATGGAGTCTGCTTTAGCTTTGTGGCTCAGTGACTCCAGGAAAAAGAACATGACGCCGGATACCAACATCATCCGCACACAAGCTAAAAAGCTTTCTGAAACGTTTGCTGACGGCGATGACGTCCATGACAGCGAGGAGCAGGATGACGCGGAGCCCAGGCCACCGACAGGCGCTTTGAGAGGGTTTAAACAAGAGAGAAATGTGAGAAAATGTTCATGCCTGTAGAAAAGTGAATAAAGTGTGTCGTGAGGGGTTTTGCAACCATAAAACATTTCTAATCATTGTAAAAAATCAAGCTGACGACTTTGCAGATTTCGCTCTTATTTTTAGAACGTGACTCCCAGAGGGGCCGCTGTATCAGAATTGACGTTTTTTGTCCAAGAGCTTCTCAGATCAGAGGGATGGACTGGTGTTGACGTGGATCCAGCTATCAGAACATCACGCTGTGTGCCTCTCTCAAATACAGGGCCATCGCTGAATTACACAGTAATTGGCTGCTACCGTGCACTGATGATGGGACAGGTGTGCAGAATGGACAGGAAGAGTGGGAGGCCTGAGAAAAGAGCATGATGGGATATATGTGTGTGTGTGTGTGTGTGTGTGTGTGTGTGTGTGTGTGCGCGCGCACACTGGCATTTGTAGAGCTGCAAACTTCACTGCATTAATTTCAGCAGGATTCACTTTCCGGCTGGATAATTCTCCATTCAGCTCTCGCCGTTGTCCCAGTAGGGGATGTTGATGTCCTTCCTCTCCATGCTGGGCTCTCCTTTTGATTGGTTCCTGCTCAGTTTGGACTCATAACTACTCTTGAGCTGTGCAGTCTGCGCCTTGTCAATGCACTTGCTAGCGTCATCCAAACCAAGAGGACACGTGTTATTTTTTCCCTTAGGCCAGAGATCTCAGCGTCCCAGCGTAGATCATGGAATGACTTTGCCTTCCATGTTTGCTTGAGGAGTCGGCGCTGTGTCTATTTTTTCAGAGTAATTCCACGCTCAGGTGATTTCTGGGATCTGGGGGAGGGATTGTCCAAATTGTTCAGCAATGTATTTGTGAGGGTTGCCAGTCATCCAGGTCCTGGTTCCTAGGCTGAATTGGATCTGTTAAGCTAAAATCAGCGGGAAATGAAAGGAGTAGGACGGTTCACTTGGTTCTGGGTTGGAACACGATCGGCTGCATGTGTTTGTGGTCGGGCATTAAATGCACCTGAGTTGTCTTTTGAAGGCGGGATCTCAAGGCGAACGAAGGGGTCATCACACCAGACCCCAGCAAACCCAGTTCCATGCCGTCTCCAGGGGGAAAATGCCAAGAACAGCCAGCGAGGCCTTGAAAATGTGTCCAGAATCAGGGACTTCGCAGCTGGAGTTCTCCACCCTAATGCCCGCCCCGGACAGATATTTGATACCCAGAACCACCACGTCATGTCCAGCCTTAAATCCTCTCCTGTTGGGGAAGCGTGGAGTTAGCGCTAGGCTAGCTCCATAGGCTTGGTCTGCTGAGAGATCTCCCACGATGCACCTGTCCGTCCACCCACTCGTCCTGCCCTATTTGCACTTATTCCACTTCATCAAGGAATGATAGTTACCTCCTATCTTCTCCTGGATCCCTGGGCTCTCTCCTCTCGCAGGTTCCCAGGGGCCGCGGCTTCATCTCCAGCAGCATCTCGCCCAACGTCCACCATTGCTATTTCTTTTATGAATATCGAATCTATTATTTTATCGTTTAGGCCAGTGTTTCCCAGATGTCGTCAGGTAAAAAATGCCCACTTTCACCTGATGGGTCCAAAAATTAGAAATCATTTATTCGGCGCAAATAATGTGTGTTGGTGCGTCTATGTAAGAGGGCAGCATGCAGGGACAGGAAGAACAATGAGAGATGGCAGCAGGTGGTGGATGAAGCTGTGGGTCTTCCTGCTGCTGCTCAAACAGCAGAGAAGGACTGATGCTTGCAGTGGGACAGCGGCAGTGAAACAACATGGAGACATATTTGAAAAGAAAAAGTCCTCCATCAGGAGCCTCTGGTCCTGGAGAACATTGTGACCCAGATGAAGGCCCAGGTATGAGTGGAGGTCAGAAGAAAGTAAAATGTAAAAAAGCTGAGCTCAAGACGATACAATGAAAGTGAGATTGTTTGGATTCACTTTTACTGGGATCCAGGCGAGTCCACTGGGTTGTGTCTGGTGTGCAGCAGAGCCACGATTCCAAGCTAACTTCAGCTAAACACCTTCACTTCTACGTAACAACACCCGCTGTTCAGTTGATGTGAGTAAACAGAGTGACAACCAGGCAGCCTTGTTGAAGACAACCACCAGGACCAGTGAGAAGCTCTGAAAGCTACACACAACTAGCTAGTTGAACTCATGGCTGAATCCAAACAGACACTTCCTGCGAGAACATCAGCTTTGAGTTCAAGCCAACAGGCCAGATTTCACTCCGAGGAAGTCCATTCAGACCACACTTTCATTCTATCTCATTCAAAACGTTTCGGACAGATTTATTTGCTGGAGTGC
>CAAKHD010004201.1:19799-32055 GCA_901007705.1 Fistularia tabacaria | reverse complement strand
TGGGTATGTTGTGAAGACAGATCCAATCTCTTCATTAATTATGAATGTGTTCCGGAGGAAAGCATTCAATAAGCAAATGCTCCATGGTACGAAGTCAAGGAATCCAACTGTGTGTGTGTGTGTGCGTGTGTATGTGTGTGTGTGTGTGTGTGTGTGTGTGTGTGTGTGTGTGTGTGTGCTTGTGTTTGTCTTTGTTTTGGAATCAATATGCATGATGTTGTTTGCATCAGTATAAAAATAAAACAGAGAATTGTTTGTAACTAGTAAGTTTTATTTTAATGTTTGTGAAAGATTAATACAACTAAAAAGGTAAAAGATGTATTTTAATTAATTAAATGTGGCAGAAAAAAACGTTTTTTACCATTAAGCCAGTTATTAATTTTTTTTTGAATAAATGTGCTTCTTGCTATTATTATTAGATCACCATATAACTTCAAGGTTGTTTGGGGGCGGCATGGCGCAGAAGGTAGCGCAATCGACCTTGGAATTGAAATTCCCTTGTTTGATTCCCGACTATGTATGTCAAAGTTTTGTTGAGCAAGACACTGAACCCCTAACTGCTCCCCTGGTGCTGACTGACGGCAGCCAACTGGTCATAGTTCATCCATGATGGGTTAAATACAGAGAACAGATTTCCCCATGAGGGATTAATAAAGTATAAATAATTAATTTCCGTATTGAGAGTGACCAAGGGAAAATTTTACACATGCTACAATTGTCATTATTCTAAAACAGATAATTTACTGTCTAGGAAAAATCATGAGTAAATTGGCAAAAGCTGTCTGAAATAAGAAGTGTACAATAACTATGAACAAAATTTTGATGCATATGTGAGCAATATAATTATTCATGGCAGTAAGGACAAAATATCAACAGTACAACTTCAGGGTCAGATTATCTTCAATATACATGGGCACATATTTGGTTGAAATGAAAAATGGTCACTCAAAAAATCATTCATCATCAAAATCAGTGTGCTTTGCACCTTTACATAATTTATCTTTGGTAATATTATCAGTCTTTGAGAATAAATCCCCCAAATTTTTGATATGCTGCATTTGGGGGATTGACCGAGATCTCTTTCTCCATTTTCTTAATTTCCTCCTATGATTCCAGTCTTCTCGCTTCTTTTTTTTTTTCCTGGAGCTCAGTTAGGATGACTACTGCCTCTTACTGTATGGCACTGTCACTCCCAATAAAGTTGTGTTGTTCTGAATGCAAGACATGACTGCCTTAATGACCTTTATAAGCTTGTGATGCTGCTGTCTGTGACCGTTTCAGTGGATGAGCTAATACAGTTATGTTATTAGGATGACAAGCACCCTGCTGCTTTCTAGAGCTGTGTCACGCTGTGCAGGAGTTAATAAAGCTATGTGTTCTTTGAATGATGTAGTTCAGTTGTTTGGGGTGCTTCTGTTTCCTGATAGCTTACAGGAGGCATTTGGGCTGTCATAGTGACAGGCTTGAACCAAGTATTTCTGTGTACGATAAGAGAAGGAAGAGAAAAGAGTTTGGCCCCACTTTGTGACGTTTTGTATCTCAAAATTAGAATGTGGCAACGCTTACTTCTGCGAGGACACACACAGACAGCAGTGTAGACATTTTACCAGGAATGCAGCTTCTGTATCAGGTGAAACTGAGAAATGTTAACACCTCATCAGACTCTCCATGCGACACCAGTCTTTGTATAGACTTGAGGGAAGCGGAGATGAATCCCAATGGATCAACTTTGCTTCATGGGGCCCCCCTGAACCAGTTTATGAGTGTCTGTTTAATTGCGCCTTTCCTTTTTCAGTCAGCCTGTCCCATTGAGATGAAGAGCTATTTTAAGAAATGCCTTTTCTTGCACAGGACAACACTTAACATCACGCAAATTAAAATGAAAGTGATTTTTAACATTAATATGATACACGTTCTACGTTGGTGGTTTTTCTGTATGAAATCATTATTGACGATGTTATGAGAAACTTGCCTGTTCATTAAATGGAAAATAATAGAAAAAAATAAAAATTCAATCATGCGCCTCAAGCTCATCTAACAAACCAGAAAGAGACCTGAATAAAGAGAAATACCCTAAATATACCAATTGTGAATTGATGATCTCAAAAGCGACTTTTCCGGGACCTTGCCTGTCCCAGATTCATGTGGTTACCCACCTACAGTGACTGCCAATGGTGGGAGGAGAATGGATGGAGGAATTGGCAGGTGGTGTATTGAATGCTTAGCATTGGACAGAAGTATTCAACACAAAATGTTATCATATATCTGACTTATCTGACTTACAAAACTCAAACTGGTTTTCTATTGGAGGCTGCAGAAATTGTTCTTTTAACAGAAATTAATATGCAATGGTCAGATTGTATCAAGTGTGCGGCAGAGGACATAAGTGTGGAAGTAGATTGTGGAAGAGAGAAGAAAAAAAATCACCAATCATTTCTTGTAAATGTCATCACATTACGGTTTGTGGGAGTGAAGTCCCTTCTCTTGCGCTAAAGGTAACAACTGAGGCAGAAAGCCAGTAGCCTTCTTTTTCATATCTGGGAAAACATGTGATTTGATATCCTGACAGCCCGGAGTTAGCGCAGCTGCATAAACACCATCATTTGTCTTGATCACAGCTTGTGAAATACAATGTCAAACCAAAAAAAAAAAAAAAGAAAATCATTGGATTGGGAAAATGGAAAGTGAAGGGCATATTATGATATTTCCGTAAGATTTTTTTTTTTTTTCAGATATAAGAAAATATACATTTCTGAGAAACTGCCCTTTCACTTGTTAAACAGAATATCCTGAACTGAAAGTGCTCAGACAGTGTTACACATTGAAATAGTAAAGAATTCAACAGAAGTCTTTCCTGAACACGGTTTGGTTATTCAAAACCATTTTATCTCAGTTCAGGATGGGTAGAGATAGAGAATCAAATACTCCTTGTTGCAGTTCATTGTGTGGACTTTTTTTCTTGCTATACAAATAAGCAAAAGTATTAGAAAACAAGAAAAACAAAAAAGTAGAAAAATGTACTAATCTTGTAATACAGTTCCCAACTTAATATTGTTGTTGAGTTTTTTGTGTGTACATGCATATGGTAGCCATGAAATCATTTTGTTTGGTATACACATAAACCTACATACATGTTAATTTATTTTCTTAAGCAAGGATGTTTATTGAATTACCATTTCATTTTGATTGATTTTGAGCAGTTTAAGTACCTCCGGATCATTTAATCAGATAATCGTGTTCGTTTGTTTGCATGGATGAAGAAGACATAAAACAAAATCCAACACTAAGCACACGATATGCTGTAACCTATTTTGTGTTTGCACGCATACTCACAAACAAGGATGAATATGTGCATGTTTGTTAGTGTGAGTGCGTTCTGTGCCTAGTATGAATGTAAGAATGGGGGTGAATGGGTCACTGCGGGGATGCTGGTCCTCTATAGAAGATGAATGTACGGATATGACAGTGATGCATTGAGATGTTTACAGTAAACTGAGAATCAGAAGGGACTTGATCTTCACGGTGGAGGGGGAAATAAAGAACGACGGGAAGTAAAGGAAAGGTCTGTGTGTCAGGACGGAATTTTGTCGTTTTTTCTTATCTTCCTGATAACTGTTTAGTTAAGGAAAGTTGGCAAAGTTTACGGTTCCCTTTAATGGATGGGGACAGTTCATCCTTCTCCTCCTATCATCGCTGAGGCTGTCCTCCGCCTGCTCTGTATGATATCACCAGAGGAATGTAGTTATTATGCTAACTGACAATGCTTACTGACACGGTTGGCTCACGTTCAGAGCCTGTTCAAACAGCAAACATACACACAGTGTTTATGCACGCTGAGCCTGCTCATCCCATTCCATTACAGCAGACAATCCCCGCAGTGTGAAGGCTGTTCACACTGTTGTTCAATTCTAAAAAAAAAGTGACCAGTCTTTGAAAACATATGTGATAGAACGGAAACCCAGTGGTTGACATATGATTACTGGGGAAATTAACTGGTTTCCTCCAGTACTTTTATGCGGCCCAAATGGTCTCCTTTGTTTACAATTGGGCCTCTTTGTATGAACTATTGCAGCGGCAGAAACTCCATCCTTTTTGGTGAATGAGTCTTATAACAGCACCCTTCAAAGCTGCTCGATGGACACAAGTAAAACTACCTCAAATGTGAAACTGACTGTCTTCTGGAGGGTTAGCACTGCTGCTCTTGATTTGTTTCAACTATTTTCTCTGAAAAGCTTACTATGAGTAGGATAAGCTTGTATTGCTCGCCCCAGTGTGTGTATGTGTGTGTGTGTGTGTGTGTGTGTGTGCATGTGTGTGTGTGTGTGTGTTTGTGTGTGAGCTGATGGATGAACTTGCAGTCTGGTAAGCAGGGACATTCCCCTCTCTGTTCTGTCTCTGTGCCATGGAAACCAGACGGGAGGGCTATGGTGGCCCACAGGAGCCAAATGAGGCGGCAATAATGCAACGCTTAACCCCACATTGAAAAATGACTTCATTCTCTCATCAATAGAACAGTTCTTAACGCCCCGCCACGCTTATGCATGCACAGGCACACACACCCACACACACATGCACACACATGAATTGCAGCATCAGTTGCAAGTTTATTGTTTGATTTGTAAGGTTTTTAGAGAACACATTTGTTAGTTTGTGTAATGATGGATTGTTTTTTGTGTTTTTGTTTTAATAATCAGTATGCACTTTCTGCCTTACTATGATTCCTATTTACTACCTAACTAGATACTCCTAGGAGCCTTAACATCTGCAGAAAGATAATAAATGAGCAACAAAGACGACCAATTAGGTACAATCAAAACACGAATGCCGATTGTAAAAGTCAGAGGTCTCAGTGGAGTTGTTTGTGCGCTCTAAAATGCTGATTAAATCAAGGTCATTTTGACACATTACTGCATGCATACATATTGATCTGCCCAGGATATTAAGCTCTGCAGACAGTGTGTGTGTGTGTTTGTGTTTGTGAGTGTGCGTGTGCGTGCGTGCACATGTGTCTGTGTGACAGACAGAGAGCCCCAAAAGATTCTCTAAGATGCTTCTTGTTTCCTCATCCATTGGCTGCTCACTTAGCCCTGCTCGTGTGTGCCTTTCTTCCATTAGTATATTAGGACGTGTGTGTGTGTGCATGTCCGTGTGTGAGGGGGGGGGAGCAGAGGAAGGAGAGAGGGAGATTTAAAGTGTACTGTAATATTATAAGTTGAGCCCCGAGGGCAGCTAAGAGCTTTTAGAGAAAGAGCAACAGGGACTGATGACAGAATGGCAATCAGGCGTGACCGACAGACAGACGCAGACAGACGGTAAAATCAAGGGAACAGAAGAGCAGACAGAGGAAAAAGAGATGGCAGAGGGGAGAAGAAGAAAGGACATGAGAGGATATGAAGAGAAAATGTGTTATTATGATGGAGTCAACAGAGAATAATATGCAGGGATTTCCCTCAGTGTATGTGCATGTGGAAGTGTGTGTGCATGTGCAATTACTGGTGTTTCTAAGATACCACTTAGCATCTGTATATTTTCCCGAGAAGAGCAGGGTGTGTGTGTGTTTTGGTCCCATAAACACTTTGCTTGATAATATGTGTGTTCTGTTAAGTTTGTTAATGTGCGTGGTTCCCCTGTGTCAGTTTTAAATCTGTCCATTTGCACTTGCGTTTGTGTGTGTGTGTGTGTGTGTGTGTGTGTGTTTGTGTGTGTGTGTGTGTGTGTGTGTGTGTGTGTGTGTGTGTGTGTGTGTGTTTATGTTTATGTTTGTGCCCATGAACATGCACGCGTGCCCCAGGGCGACTTTTTTTCACTGTCTCCTCTGGAAGCCTTTTGAAATGATCAGAACGGAGAGATAAAATTGGGTGATGAACAGAATTAAATGGACTAATTCAATAAAAAGAGGCGCGTAAGGAGAATAAACTCATTTTTTGATGAGAGAAACCACAGTTCAAGCTGAATTGTTCGTTTTCACTTTGCCTTCTGTCCCCTATTTTTCAAAACGAAAAGTAGAGTGAGGAAAAGAAAGAAAAATAACCAAAACACATAAAAATGTACGAATGAGCATGTAGTTTAATTCATAAATTATGTTTCCTGTTTAGAGGTTGATGCATTTCCTTGTTAGTTTTGTTCTTTTCTGACAGAGGGTTGAAAGATTCAACTTGAATTTGACTCAGTTTTCACATATTTTGACCCTTAAAACATGGATTTTTAGAATATTTGCATTTCTCTTCAAATATAGCGATTGGGCATTGTGTTTCAAAACAGGCTTAAAATGCTGTGTGCGTTTATTTACCTTGCCAGAGTTTTCAGGACATGCAGAACAGGACCAGCTGATGGTCCAAAAATAATCGCATTTTCAAAACGTAAACAGCTAAAAGCAGTAATGACTAAAAAAGAGTGGCATGCAGCTCTCCAAAATTAGACGCATGACCATCTGACATTTCAGAAGTACAAAGAAATGGAAGTCAGTTTTATGCTAAGCTAACACCAAGGGGAATTGAATCTTCCAAGTAGAGAAAATACAACATCATGGTTAATGCAAAGCACAAACTGGTGACTGCTGAGACCAACTCACCATTGAATTTATGCAAGCATTGCTAAAAGGTTTGTGGGCACAGCTGTGGGCTCATGACTCACTCTCAAATGCTTCCTCAAACAGTTGCCAGAAATGTTGCGAATGAGCTTCTCTTCTGCACTGCCTTTTTACTGAAGTAAAGGTGAGAAATGGCGCAGATCATCAGAAATTTTGATAGCCTTAATCGACTTGGGATGTGTCATCTACTCCCGGCTCTGCTACCCTCTCCAGTGAGTAATTGTGGCCTGGGTTTCAGGCCTCCAAATTTTCCTGCGTGAAAAGAAACAAAGCTAACTCCTCCATTAAACCCACTGCAACCAGTGCACCGAATATAACAAGTGGTCTGCCTATACATTTTTGTACAAGTGGTCATTTCTGTCATTTCATCTGTCATTCAAGCAGCCCCTCCAGCCAGCAGCCAGGAGTTTTGCGTCATGTTCATTCGGTGGTACATTCTTTTGTAGTCCTCAAAAGCCATGTGAATCTATGTCTGTGCTTTTTTTCTTTGTGCCGTCAATCCCACTTACGGTAGAAATTGTTGCTTCAACAAACGGCGAACCTGGCAACCCCGTAGGTGGCACAGTTTTGTCTGTTGTTTGCCATAATGGCTTTTCTGTGTGTTCCAAGGAAAACCACTGTTCCTGCTGTTGGAAACATTAAACATGTCACTTCCTGCTCTCTCGAGCAGATTTTTCCTGGGAAAATGTATGTCACTTTCGAGCAGAGCCCATATGAGGTTGTTTTGTGGACATGAGAAGTTGAGTACGCAATATGACTGGTGTTTAAGTGGTTAAAGTCACATTAACCGCCGTTGCTAACCAACAATACAAAAACAATAAAAATTGATGTCGCTTCGTCTCTTGTCAAAACCCTTGAAAATTTTTGTGGGATTCTTTTATTTTTTTGTGACTTTCGGCATGATATGCTCAGGAACAAGGACAGAAAACCCAATAAAGGAGTCATTGTTTGCTTTCAAAACATCATGAGAAAAGATACGCATGAAGAAAGAAAGAATAAAAGCATTGAAATGAACTCTTTTTGGTCACCACCTGCTGCATTGGCTGATATCTGTTTATTCACTGTTGGAGCCGTCTGTTCAGAGGAGAGAATTAACATTTGTCTGTTGAGTTTAGAGCCTCCCGGTTAAAAGTCATGACATTGATATTCTCTCTGCGCATATTGTGCTATTAGCAATCTAACAATCTAATAAAATGAAAATGATTGAAAGCCAAACTGCATTCACAGTCTTTCATAATTGATGGTTTAATGTTTGCAATTAAAATTGATTTAATTTTAGGAATTCATTAGCATTAAGATATAATTTTTGATTTTTTTTTTGTATTTTGACTTTTGAAAGCATTTTGAGGCTGTTCTCTGTAACATACATTGCGTTGATTAAATGGGTTTTCTTTCAGAGAATTAATAAAGAATATAAAAGTGTTTGGTTTTTTTTAAAGAGCTTGGACTCCTCAGGATGTAGGCAGCATGATTCTGCAGATGCTTGAAGGCTGCTGAGGACAGATTGGGGTCTGTGGTGCAGTAGAAGCAAGCACAGTGCCCTGTCCTCCTAAATATAATCATTTACAGTATGTACTCTATATTTATGGGACAGTGAGGCTGGTATTTCATTTCCACGCATAATGTGGAGGACATAAATGAAGCATGCACACCCTTGATATTAATCGAGAGGAAAAAAAAAGAGGTGAAAGGAGAAGGGACAGAGAGAGTAGAAGGAGGCAGTAGAGAATGCAGGTCAGATTCTAACAAGGGATACCCTCATTCGAGAAAGGTCTTGCAAAGGAGGACAGGAAATGAGGAAGAAGGAAAGAGGGTGGAAAACGAGATTACAATGAGTTAAAGGGACGATGAGGAAAGGAAAATAGGTGGTGGCTGATGAAAGAAGAACAAAAGGATTTGGAGAGGAATTGAAATGAATAATAGAACAGATGATGGGAAATAAGAGAGAGAGAGAGAGAGAGAGAGAGAGAGAGAGAGAGAGAGAGGGGGAAACAAGGTATGTCTGGATGTAAGTGAAGAAGAACGGACAAGGAAAAGTGAGAAGGGAGGGAGGGGTTCGAAACAAAACGGAAAAAGTGTGTGTGTGTGTGTATAGTCAGGAGTCAGAGGTCTGTGTCTGTCTTCACCAGGATTAAGCTTTAGACTTATTACATCCTCATTACATCAGTCCACTTCAGCCATTACACACACAAACGTGCATTTGTGCACACACACACACACACGCACACAAAGCAGTCAAGTTGCCAGTCAAACTCAGGTCAGGGCTGCAGCTTGGTATTCTGGTAATGTTTATCAGTTTAAATGTTTGCAAGAGTGTGTGTGTGTGTGTGTGTGTGTGTGTATGTGTATGGGTAGGTGGGTGGCTGCCCGCTTATGTGTCACAGCTGTTCAGTCCATTACCAACTAATATGACACTCCCGGTGCGCGCGCACACACACACACACCCACACACACACACGCACACACACACACACACACACACACCACACACACACACACACACACACAAACACACACACACACAGACACCCACACACACACACACACACACACACACACACACACACACACACATTCTGCCTTCTAATTTAACATTGACACCTTCCAAAAAGAAACATGCTATGTTGGTGTTGCGGCCCAGAATGCACCCCCAGTGTGTCTTGCCGTGTGTTAAGTCCCAAATGGAGCTCTGACCTGAGGAGGGTTTCTTGATTTAGGCCACAAACCACGAAGTAGCAGAAATGATCACAGTTCAATCCACACAGTTGGAGAAGTGGTGCGATTTGCAAATGGAACAGTGTCATCACTAAACTCTAGATTAGCGTGCAGTTAAAGTCAGTGAAAATGAGTTCTGCAGCAATAAATTCGTGCTGATTGGTCTGTGTGTGTGAGAGACATTTTAAACAAGATTTAGCCTCCGCTTAAACTTGTGCGATATTTTGAAAAAAATTATTAAAAAAAACACAAGATTTTTATTCATTTTGTTTAGGACTATTTTTGGTGATCTCTTGAATTAGAGTCCAAGGGTTCTTTAAAGTTTAAACGGAAATGATTTCGAGAAAAAGACTAGATCCTGGCTGTGTGTTTATGTTCCATTGTTAATATGTTGCATTTAAAAAGAAGATCATTATGGTAGCTTCATGTCATCGAGTCAGACAGAGCAGAAAGAGTATTGTCCTTCAGAATGTGAAATTGCAGTCATCTTGAATAAAAAAAGCAATGTCAAATGACTAATAAGAAAAATTATTGCTTTTTAGAGGGGGGTAGTAGGAATCGCTTTCATATTTAGGAAAATATAGGTCCTATATTAGGGGAAATCCCTGTGGAAGTGTTTCAAGGAAATGAATATCGTATATGAGTGGAAAAAGCATGCAATTTTACTGAATTGATGAATGTGCTGTTATATTTTAGTAGGTTCTCCTTCTGAGCAGTCATTTTATGATGTAGATCCATTTGTATGTGTATGTGTTATGATGTGTGTGTGTGTGTGTGTGTGTGTGTGTGTCTGGCTCGTGTCCATAAGACATCATGTCCATGGACGGTTGCCTCCACACCATCTAATCATTTGAAATGTTGAAACCACACACATATGGTCCATAGTGAAGCAGTCTCAAAGTCATTTATATTATGTGTGACTTCCTTGTTCTGTGTTCATTGTAGCCCAGGTGACGATGGATCTTACCTTTTCTTTATGAGTGTATGAATCTCTTGTCTCTTGTCTCACAGACTTTTTAACATTATTGTTAGACAGTATATTTACTCGGACATAGTTCAACGAACAAGTTATTCAAGGGCATGGTCTATTCGGCAGTAACGGCTGCATTTTAGTGCCATGGTGGAACTGCATGTGTGTGTGCGCACACGGACACACGCATGCACATGCACATAGCGGACAGTGGACAGATGGTGTAGGACAGCTGGTCCAGAGTGGCAAGTGTGTGTGCCCCAAGCCTCTATGGTGGTGAAAGAAAGAAAGACAACATTGACGAGAGAAACTATTTGAAGAGGAATATTTCAGCGAGCCTGCAATTGCCAGGAGCTGGCAAACAGGGGGGTCGGGGGTAGTCAGGAGACATCTTGAATAGTTTTAAATCAAGTGAGAGAGGAGGAGGTGGAGTTGCGATAAAAGAAAAGTAGAAACTAGATGCCATTCTGCCAATTTGTTCTTTTTTTATCTGAATGGCCCTTGGAGTTCTTTTTTACACACACAAATGTTTTTCTTCCATCTTTTTGTCCTCTCCCTTGCCCCATTTCCCGCTGGTCTAAAAGCACAGTGTGCAGGTGTCGGGTCAGATACAGTAAACTCTCAAGATTAGTGCCGAGCCACTGACTGATGAAGCCCTCATTTCCCTAAACAGCCCGAAGTAGACGATTGACAAGAGGTTCATTCTCACACAGTTCAAGTGAAAGGTCTCAAGGGAGGAAACGCTTTCCTTCTCCTACACACACACATTCAACACATACATTCCACGCCTGATGGAAGAAACATGATCTTCCCCCCTTATTGAATCTATGATGCCCACCTTGCTCTCTCGCTCATTCTTAAATTCTGTAAAATTGGATAACATTCATCCGCTTTTACATGTAATTACTATCTGACCGCAGAAACCGTGTGTGTGTGTATGTGCATGTGTGTGTGTTCACTTGGAATCTGTCTTGAAACCTGGTTACACCAGTTCACAGCTATTCTCTCCAAACACCCTGTGATGCAAACAGAATTTGCGTGGCTGGCATAGTAAACAGAAATACACAGGTAGCAGTGAAATCACACATTGAGCAGTTGCGCAGCGTTATTATGCTTTTGGGAAAACGAAACCACACCCGACGTCCCCCACACATGTGCGATCACTTGCTGTTGTTCAGTGTAGGTGCAATCCATCACTCTCCATCACACCCCCAACTCACAGCGGCGTACGCTATGGTTACAAATTGGGTAGCGGATTTCTAAGGAGGATTACATTTGAGCCAAAATACATGTGTATTTAACAGTTTTAACATGACTGATGGCTAGTCAGAGGATGGTATGCACTCAGACCATCAGATCCAATGACAAATACTAAAACATAGATAGATAGATAGATAGATAGATAGATAGATAGATAGATAGATAGATAGATAGATAGATAGATAGATAGATAGATAGATAGATAGATAGATAGATAGATAGATAGATAGATAGATAGATAGATAGATAGATAGATAGATAGATGTAGATGTAGATGTATATGAGACTCAGCCTCTCTGGTCAACAAGTAGCCATATAGGTGTGTGTGCATGCGGAGGGAGATCTCACCATCATGGCAATTCAAGCTACTGGGTAAAGTAGCTACACAGAGTAGTGTATGTATGTTTGTGTGTGTGTGTGTGTGTGTGTGTGTGTGTGTGTGTGTGTGTGTGTGTGTGTGTGTGTGTGTGTGTGTGTGTGTTTGTGTGTGTGTGTGTGTGTGTGTGTGTGTGTGTGTGTGTGTGTGTGTGTGTGTGTGTGTGTGTGTGTGTGTGTGTGTGTGTGTGTGTGTGTGTGTGTGTACGATCAGCTCTGTCTTGTCCTAGCTTATAAATTCTAAATACTGACACCAGTATGATGATGTAATCATCACCACCGCCAACGCACACATATAACACCCACACAACCATACACACATGAGATCGGAAGAGCGTCGTGTAGGG